>JBBBDQ010000229.1:62500-190000 GCA_037127315.1 Ascarosepion bandense | reverse complement strand
GAAACGCCACTGATGTGCAGGGGGTTACATAAGTGTAAAAAGATTAATTAGAAAAGAGTGAGGAGTACAAGCTAGTTAGAAAGGAACAATAGAAAGCTGAGAAAGCAGGTGCAATGACAGGTACATGGGCGGAGAGAAAGGGAAGGTTATACAGGGGAGGGGAGAGAGCTAGAGGCCAGTGGTTAGTAGGTGAGTATTAACTTTGCTTTTAAATTTCTGGAGGTCGTAGCCGTCAGGAAAGCAAGAATACGGGAGTGAGTTCCACAGGCGGGAAGTGCGAGAGAGGAAGCTGCAGCTGTAGAATTGTCGTCTGCGTTTGGCTAACCTGACTGTGAATGGGTGGGACCCAGTTCCAGTCTGGTTGAACGGGTAAACACCTGTTGAGGAGGCATCAGTGACTTAAGCTCATCCGAGCAGAAGCCATGAAAGTATTTATAGAAGAGACAGAGGGAGGCCACATTTCGACGATGGGAAAGTGGCTGCAGACGAGTATATATATATATATATATATATATATATATATATGTGTGTGTGTATGTGTGTGTGCGCGCGTGTGTGTGTGTGTATTGTCCTTTCTTGTTTGACGTATGAGGGCCAAACGGTGTTCAGTTTAGAACTGAATCACTAGACTACATACACAGACGATTTATCTATTGCAGTAAAAATTGATGTAGTACTAACCACACTTTCAAAGCAACTCCCACCGAACTGTCATGCCTTTCAGTTTAGTGTTTTGCGTATATTAAACTTTAATTTTAGCGTTTTGTTTTTGTTGGTCTTTACTTTTAGAGTTTTATTTCTATTAGATTTTAAATTTTCATGTGTCTTTCATCTATTAAAATTTACACTTAGGCTTTTTCTTCAATGAGTCTTTACTTTTAGCGTTTTACTTTTATTAGACATTCTGCTAACAAAAAGCCTACATAGTTCGCAATATAAAGTATGTTTTGGAGCAAGATGGAGTTATGCTTATCTCAAGAGCATTACATCACAGTGAAAGAAAAATATTCGGCGTGAATTTAAACTCGGTTTAGCCAGTATACTTTCTCAAAAATTGGTCCTATTTATTGATTTTGTTTAGTCTGTATTGTATGGTTAATGGTTCTAGTATTAAAAATCTTTTTTAATTTATGCAATATAATGTTTTTATGCTATTAATAAGTGTTTGCCATATTTTATGCTGCAATTTCTTGTTTTCTTGGTTGGTGATATTCGTTATTCCGTTTAACTGAATATATCTTTTAATCGTTTCACCCCAAGTAAGGCGG
Source organism: Ascarosepion bandense (assembly GCA_037127315.1). NCBI lineage: Eukaryota > Metazoa > Mollusca > Cephalopoda > Sepiida > Sepiidae > Ascarosepion > Ascarosepion bandense. The sequence goes on along the minus strand of JBBBDQ010000229.1, from coordinate 188,732 downwards.
TACCGCCACTGGTGCGCAGGGGTCTACATAAAAGAAGAGTGAAAGTTTAAGCAGAAGGAGAGCGAAGAGTAAGATGAACCAGTTGCAGTGGGTGTCAGAAAAAGTGCCAGAGAAGGATGGGAATACCAGTGTGAAGAGAGTTGCGAGGGTGAAGTGAGAAAAAAAAAAAAAAACAAGATACACGAGGTGATGGCGAAAGGACCAGAGAACTGGAGTAAAGTGGAAAAGAAATGGGAACGACATTGCATTTAAATTCTTGGGGATTGTATCCGTCAAGAAAGCAAGTTTACGGAAGGGAGTTTCACAGGCGGGAAGTGCGAGAAAAGAAGCTGAGGGAGTAGAAGTGGCGGCTGCATTTGGTTGGTATATATGGGTATATATGTGTGTGTATGTGTATATGTGTGTATGTATATATATATATATGTGTGTGTGTATGTGTGTGTGTATGTGTTTGTGTATGTGTATTTGTATATATATATATATATATATGTATGTGTGGGTAAGTGTGTGTGCATGTATGTATATATGCGTGCATGTATGTGTGTATGTATCCCAACCACTGGACGTGTGTCCCCGTGTGTACGTGTGCATACTCCAGTTAGGGCCCCGGTTGTCCAAAAACATAAGTCTGCCTATATATGTATCTCACCTCAGTGCGGTGCGATGTTTTCTTTTGACTCGTTGACCTAGCTAAAGAGTATCAATTTCATGTACATGACCTTATCTACCTAGTTCAGCTGAAGTTTTATATGCCACGGCCGTGGCGTGCGTATATGTGTCTGTGTGCGCGTAGTCAGTGTAAAATACATATAAGTGTGTATACTATTATTGTATTATAATTTTAGCAACAAGAACAAAGTAGATATAAGTATTAATTAATAATAATGATCTGACTTCAATCAAATCTTAATAACAATACCCACCAAAATTAACATTAAGCCTGCCCGCATATTTTCCAAATGAGAAGTTGCTTTACTCTGATTGGTCCACATTGTATATACAATAATACCTTCCTGATTAAAGGGGTCATGCTCGTTTTCAGACTTTTATACCATTCATTTAAGAATATCACATCACTTGACAAGACACAAAAGGGTCGAAACAAAATGGCTACTTTTGTAGGGATATTGTAACATATCCATGTTATAATTTATGAATAAATAATATTATTAGCTCTACTTTTGTATTGAGCACTTTTTAAAAAATAGTGATTCTTTGGACAAGGAATATTATTCCAACAATACTTGGATATATATATATATATATATATATATATATATATATATATATATATATATAAAAATAATAATATATTAATCATATCACCCCAAGCAAGGCGAAAACGCCACTGATGCGCAGGGGGCTATGTAAGAGTGAAAAGATTGGAAGTGAGAAAAACCGGAAACAACATCCTAATCAGAAAACAAGAGATGAGCCTCTTCACCTGTTCAATAGACGTGGATGGAATGTGAACCGGGCGATAGTTTAGTCTATCTACTCGAATTGAAAAAAAAAATTTAAAAAAAAGTGAAAAGATTGGAAAAGAGAAAAATAATCGCAGATAGATCTGTTTCGCAGCGAATCAGTACGGTTAAACGTCCGATTACTCCTAGCCAGGTTTAAAACCAAACCAAATTGACATCAGTCGGCGATTCTACCTCTGAGCTCGGTAGATGTTATACATATTTTAGCGTGTTATATACAATGTAAACACACGTCAGTAGCCGACAGTGTTCAAATTAATTATTGAAGGAACGATGCGTAAATGCGTGAGTAGCTACTTTTTTTTAAAGTCTACCATTCTTCCATAGTACTTAATCGGCATGCGAGAGCGTATATATATATATATATATATATATATATATATATATATATATATTAGGTTGGTGCAAAAATAATGTCGTTTTCTCACATATATTAAATTTATATATGATTTCTGAATTAATTCATTGATATATATAGCCATGTTATATATCATTTTGAAGCGCGTTTTTTGCTCTATTGAATCATGTTATTCGTTACCCTTCTCAATCGATACATTCATTTTTTTGCAGGCTTTTCGACAGCATGGACAAAATTCAAATCCGCACGATTTTCTTGTTCCAGTTGAAACTAGGCCGAAAATGCTGCCGAGACAGCTCGTGATATCAATGATGCGTTTGGCTCAGGAACCACTAACGAATGTGTGGCACAACGGTGGTTCAAGAAATTTCGGAATGGTGACGAGAGCCTCGAAGATGAAGACGGTCGCGGCCGGCCGACTGCGGTTGATAGCGAACATTTGAAAGCCTTAATTGAAGCCGATCCTCGCAAAACCACACGAGAAGTTGCTGTTGAACTCGAGGTCAACCACTCAAGAGTCGTTCACCATTTAAAGCAAATAGGGAAGTCAAAAAAGTTGGATAAATGGATGCCGCATGAATTGAACGATAATCAAAAAATCGTCGTTTTGAGGTGTCTTCTACGCTCCTTCTGCGCAACAAAAACGACCCATTTCTCGAGCGGATCGTGACGCGTGATGAGAAGGGATCCTCTGCGACAACCGGCGACGTTCAGCACAGTGGTTGTATGCCGGAGAAGCTCCACAACACTTCCCGAAGCCGAAATTGCACCAAAAAAGGTTATGTTGACTCTTTGGTGGTCTGCGGCCGGTCTCATCCATCACAGCTTCTTGAATCCGGGCGAAACGATACGGCGGAGAAGTACTGCCGACAAATTGACGATATTCACCAGAAGCTCCAACGTATGCGCCCGAGATTGGTCAATATGAAGGGACCAATTCTCCTCCATGACAACGCTCGCCCGCATGTTGCTCAACTGACCCTGCAGAAGCTGAACGAATTGGGCTACGAGACTCTGCCTCATCTGCCATATTCACCGTCCTCTCACCAACCGATTATCACTTTTTCAAGCATCTCGACAACTTCCTGCGTGAAAAATGCTTCAAAAGCCGAGATGATGCCAAATCGGCCTTCAATGACTTCATCGCTTCCAGAACTCCGGATTTCTATGCTAATTGGATAAATAAACTTGTTTCTCGTTGGCAAAAATGTGTCGATTCTGATGGTTCTTATTTCGATTAATAAAGTCTATTATGAAAGGAGTTATGATCTTTTGAAGTTGAACGTCAAAAAACGACATTATTTTTGCACCAACCTAATATATATATATATATACACACACACACACACACACACACACACACACACACACACATATATATATATATATATATATATATATATATATATATTAATTTGAAACAGTGTTCAATATAAAAACAGAACATTGAATATTTACTATTAATTGTACATTTTATTTCGAGAGCGGATGTCGAAATAAAATTTGCACTATTTTATATATATATATATATATATATATATATATATATATATATATGTGTGTGTGTGTGTGTGTGTGTGTGTGTGTAAAAAATATATACACTACCGGCCATAATTATCAGGCCATTCCAGTCTTTTTTTAAATGATGTATTTCATACTATTTTTGAAAATATAATGGTTCTTTTGTTATTATTACTTTGCAAAGTTTAACAAGGCAGCCAGGAAACCTTTGCTTCGGCCAGAGGCTGGCATGATGAAGAGAGCACAAAAACTGAACACCAGAAATGTTCATTTGATGCACATGCTACTGTGCAGTCTTAACAAAAGAACTATTCTATTTTCATTCAGAATTATTTACTTGGCAATAAATACTAAAAATAGTTAAAAATACATAACCGGAAAACAGTATTGCCAAAATTACTCTACATATTTTCTACTCCAAATTGTTGACAAATTGCTAGCGTTCATTAAAACGTGAAAATTATCCAAAATGTAATTTATTTTATATGTTGTAAAGTTACATCTGTTAGCATAACTCACCTCCCAGAAGATGAACTGGAAAAGAGTTTGAAAGTACTTGGGTATCTTGAGAAATTAAAGAAAATAACATCTGTGAACGTTGCAGCTCATTTCTTACATCTTTTGATTGTAATACGCGAAAGATTATCCGTTAGTATAAACAAATATATATATATATATATATATATATATATAATAAAATATCGTTTTAAGATATATTATAAAACATAGTTTTTATGTATACTTTACTGATGGAATAAAGTGCTCAATACCAGGTATAGAGCATACGTAAATATAAAAGTGGACATTGAACGTAGCACTAAGCGGTGACACGCAATTGTCAAGCCATCCTTTAATGGGACTGATGATCGCGCACCTTTCAACTGGTCAGCATAAAACTAACTGCAACTGTTAATAGTTAACTTCAATGATCACTTTTATATTTATATCCACTCTATATTTGATATTGTTCACTTATATATGTTTGTGTGTTGGAGGTGTGTATGTGCGTGTGTGTGTGTGTGTAACAACTAGTAACGAGAGATTCTAAGAAATAAAAACCATTTAAAATCTCACGAATTAGCTAATCGAGTTTCGTTGTATTTCCATTCTTATGTCCGCACGCACACATTCACACACACACACACATTCGTTGAGGACTGCTCCTCTGAGGTCTCCTCCTGGGTGAAAGCTTTCATCACAGTCAGGAAGTTCCGCCCTAAGCCCATTTCATCTCCATGCTTTTCTCCTGCCTGCCCTGCTGCTATTGCCAACAGGTATCAGTTCTTCCGGCTATATCAGAGCCACGCGTCTGACCATTATAGGCATCGATTTGCCTCTGCTCGTAATGAAAAAGAGTCTAAAATAATGCTAAACTGTCACTTGCTGAGAGAATGAAGTAGCGTATAGCAGCCCGCAAGTTCGGCTCTAAAGACTACTGGCGGCTGTGAAAATATGTACTGAATAATAGCAAATCCTCCATCCCTCTTTTTATCAATAAATCTTAGTGCCTCAAAGCCACAGCGGACAAGGTCAAGTGCTTTAATCGTAGATTCTCCTCCAACTCTACATTTGACTCGTCTGAAGTACCTGCACCTAATTTTCATCTTAGAACTGAGGCTTAACTGACGGATGTTTATATAACCCCCTATCTAGTTTCTAACATAATTCCAAATCTTGACTCCCATCAGTCGAGAAAAGGCGACGGAATCCACGTCATTGTCTCGAAGAAATGTGCACTTGAGCTCTCTTCTGACCCTTCTAAGCTCTATAATTATCGCCTCTCTACTTCCTGTCTTCTTGCCTGCTGGATGTCTTCTTGATAGGGTCTGGCACACCGGCCTTCTGCACGAGCTATAGGGCTATGGTGTCACTGTACGATTGCTTGGTTTGATGCAATCATTCCTACCAAACCGCATAATGAAGATTGTTTTGAGCGGGCACACCTCCAGATCCTATCACAGGAACGCAGGTGTCCCTCAGAGCTCCATCCTAAGCCCGATGCACTTTCTGATCTTCATCAACTATCTCCCTGATGTCATCAAATCCCAAGTAGGCATTTACGCTGATGACACTACTGTTTACTCCCATCTCAATCAGAAATCTGCCAAGGTGGATAAAGATAACATTGCTGCTGATCATGCAAAGGACTTCCAATCTTTGATGAATTTGAGTAAAAAATGAATTGTAGACTTTAATGCTTCCAAATCGAATCTGCTATCCATCAACCACCATAGACAGTTCCTCCTGCGTCTCATAAGCAAGGGTGAAGATAGTCTCCCCGGAAGCAATATACACTGCGTTTCCTCTCAGCCAACCTCAAGTGGAAGGACTACATTGATTCAATAACTAAATCTACTGCTAGGAAGCTGGAGTCACTCTGTCAGGCCAGAAAGTTTTCTTCTCTCCTGAGTCCATCTTGCACATATAAAAATCAATCATCCGCTTATGCATTGAATAGTGACCAGTCGTCTCTGCGTTTCATCTCGGGTTTCTCGACAGGATTCAGAAAATCTGCAATGTCATCGATCCCAACCTGGCAGCTCGATAGTTATAGAGTTTGAAGAGGATGAGAGAATTCAGATGACACATTTTTTGGAAGATGAATAGAATTTCTTCCCCTCCACTTGCTTTATGGGAGTTAAGCTTAAAACTATATTAGTGATCTGAAACGAAGTTATGTATACATCACTCAGTTGTGTCTCAGTTGTAGGACGGAAGTCGGGTATGGGAACTACAGAAAGTCAAGTGTAGAGTTGAGGAATTTGTGGGAAAAGCATTCAGCATTGTCCTTTGTGTATGTGAGGACCTCCAAATTGTTAAAGACGAAGAGTCGAGGATTTGATGTTGTTTAGCACACTTTTGCAGAGTCACCAGTAGTCGTTAGAAGAACCTTGCATTTTGATATAAGTTGCTTCAATCCGCAAAATACAGCGTAGCATAATTTATTACATGCGTACTGCTGCCATTTATGGTCAGGTGCCCCTGCCGTTCTCCTCAGTGTTCTTGACAAGCTCCAAAGGAGAGTCTGTAATGTGATAGGTACTGATCTGGCGACTCGTCTGCAGCCACTTTTCCATCGTCGAAATGTGGCCTCCCTCTGTCTCTTCTATAAATACTTTCATGGCTTCTGCTCGGATGAGCTTAAGTCACTGATGCCTCCTCAACAGGTGTTTACCCGTGCAACCAGACTGGCAACTGGGTCCCACCCATTCACAGTCAGGTTAGCCAAACGCAGACGACAATTCTACTCCTGCAGCTTCCTCTCCCGCACTTGCCGCCTGTGGAACTCAATCCCGTATTCTTGCTTTCCTGACGGCTACGACCTCCAGAAATTTAAAAGCAAAGTTAATACTCACCTACTAACCACTGGACTCTAGCTCTCTCCCCTCCCCTGTATAATCTTCACGTTCTCTCCGCCCATGTATCTGTCATTGCACCTGCTTTCTCAGCTTTCTATTGTTCCTTTCTAACTAGTTTGTACTCCTCACTCTTTTCTAATTAATCTTTCTACATTTATGTAACCCCCTGCACATCAGTGGCGTTTCTGCCTTGCTCGGGGTGAAATGATTAAAAAAAAAAAAAATTACGAGCAGAGAAAAAAAAGACACCTATTGTAATCAGACGCGTCACTCCGTAAAAGCCAGAAGAAATTATTCCTGTGGCGATCGAGTAAAACAGAAGAGAACCAAGAAGAAGAATAAAGTTTAAGTCGGAACATCCTGGCTAGGATGAAAGCATTGATGCAAGCTTTCACCTAGAAAACTCCAGAGGTACAGTCTTCAACAACAAAAAAATACTTTGTTTCTCACAAATAAAGTTGCGGAAAAACATCCAGTCAGTTTTTTCATGGCAGTAAGACATTCTGATGGTTCAAGATTCCTGGAAAGAGAGGGAGCGGAAAAAAAACATTAATGGGTTTGAGCAAGGGGGTGGTGGAAAAGTGTTTTGGATGAAAAGTGATAAGAGCAAAAAGGGATATTAGTAAATAAAGGTTCATGATCGCCTACACCTGAAAGGACACGGCACATAAAGGAGAAGAAGTAAAAAAATGCGGGTAGCAACTCGAGCACGTGTACCCATTTGAAATAACATATATATTAATTAGAATTAATCGCTATTAAAAATCAAATCTCTTTAAATACGCACAAACACACCTTTATATGAGAAAAAATTGCTAAATATTTTTCACCCCAAACAAGGTGAGACAGCCACTAGTGCACAGGGTGTTACTATTAGACACAGACGGAAGAAAGGGTCCGGTGAAGAAAGGATAGAAGGCTATAATTCAGGGAGGAAGAAGATGACAATTGACGTTGCATTTAAACTTTTGTAGGTTGTGACTATTAGGAAAGTAAGTAAAGGGTAAGGAGTTTTACAGGCATAAATTGCAAAAAAAAAAGAAAAAAAATAGAGTAGAATAGGCGGTTTCATTTAACTATTTCAACGATGAAAGGGTGAGACATAGATACCAATCTAGTCAGTCAGTCAGTTAAGTGCCATACGTGATACACGCTTTGGGCGATCATGTCTCGAAAGAGACATGACTGACTGGGCAGAAGATTATCTCGCAGTAGGTTGCCATTGCATTCTGGTTGCTGACCAAGGCTATAGAACCCAATCTGTCCTGTTATTTAATCCATAAGTGGAAGGAAGAGATGGATTAATACCGTTCCCAATTTACGCGAATTTACTTGAGTTACTATACTGGCAACAAGATCCCACCTCTTTAATGTGAAAACAATCAAGTGCAACTTCTACTCCCGTATCTTCTTTTTCGTACTTCCCACCTGTAGAACTCCATTCCGCATTCTTGTTTCCATGATAGCTATAATCTCCAAGAGTTTAAATGCAACGTCAACTGTTATCTGTTATCTCCTTGACTCCCATCCTTCTTCTCGTTTTACTATTTGCTCTCACGCAACTCTCTTTCAAGCAATGCACCCGTCCTTCTCTTACTTTTTCTCCGACACCTACTGTAACCTGTTCTTGTCGCTTTCTTCATTATCGTGTTATGTAACCCCCTATGCACCAGTGGCAGTTCTGCATTGCTTGGGGAAAATGATTATAAATAAAAGATATATTTACATAAAAGACAAAGGAACACCACATTTTTTTTTAATCATTACACCCCGAGCAAGGCGGAAACGCCACTGATGTGCAGGGGGTTACATAAATTTAAAAAGATTAATTAGAAAAGAGTGAGGAGTACAAACTAGTTAGAAAGGAACAATAGAAAGCAGGTGCGATGACAGATACATAGGTGGAGAGAAAAGGAAGGTTATACAGGGGTGGGAAGAGAGCTAGAGACCAGTGGTTAGTAGATGAGTATTGACTTTGCATTTAAATTTCTGGAGGTTGTAGCTGTCAGGAAAGCAAGAATACGGGAGCAAGTTCCACAGGCGGGAAGTGCGAGAGAAGAAGCTGCAGGAGTAGAATTGTCGTCTGCATTTGGCTAACCTGACTGTAAATGGGTGGGACCCAGTTGCCAGTCTGGTTGCATGAGTAAACATCTGTTGACATCACGTCGGTAAGAAAGTGATTGATGTTGAGATGCCAAGTCAGGATTGATTATATTGCACATACTTCTTTGGATTTTGTCGAGGACCTCGAGGTGAATAGCAGAAGCACGTGACCAGATATGGCACCTGTATTCAATGCACGGACGAATAGTAAATTTAAATTGAACTCTGACAAAAAAAAAAAAAAAATTTATGGCCCGGCACTGTGATCCAAACGTCTTAGCAGTTGATGCAGCTGGAAATTCATGTAGTTATTCCACTTCAGGTTAAATGAAAGAGTGAGACCAAGGAGTGAATCGTTATTCGAGAGAGACCAGTATCATCCCCTCTGATGACTGGTAGGAAAGTGTAATGCCTGCTATATTTCGCAGTGGTACGCAATTATGCACGACGTAATGCAGTGTCGACAGTTACCGGCTTAACACACAACGCAGATAGATTACATAGGCTACCACAGAAGGTTTCTCTGGTGGTTTAAGTATAGCAGTTTTGTTAAAAGTTAGTAGCTATTTTTTACCCCAGTTCCTCATAGATTGTAGGTTCTTTGTCAGGATGTGACCATAAAACTCACATTATTTTGTGGTTTAATAACATAACCAATTTTCGCTAAAATGAACTGAAATTTTAACAAAATGAGTAAAACCTAGATGACTGTGCGGACTTATCTCAAGGAGTATCTATTAAGAATATGTATTAGGTGTGCCGGTGATAATCTCAATGTGCTGTTGAAAGAGCGACCATATTCAGCTGACTTGACAAATTCTGATTGTTATACTACGGGTCTGTATCTACCCTCTTCTTACGAACCTCGAGGTCCGTAAATAGAGAATCACTCAGACCTTGAAGAATGTTACGCAAGACATTCTACAGCGTGTTTGGCAAGAGCTGGACTTTTGTCGTGTCAGCCGTGGTGTGCATATTGATCATGTGTGAAGTTTTGTGAAATCGATTATAAACTCTTCATTCCTTGGAATATCTTGTTCAAATTTCGGGAAATACATTTTTTTTTGTTCAACATCTGGTCAATTTAACTTTGTTTGCCTGGAACATGTAGTTACACAGATATTCACATTTTAAATTATGTCAGTTCTCTGTAGTGTAATAGATATTGGTTCAGAATTCCAGTTGAATTCTTTGCATGCCCTTAAACGCAAATACCCTTAGAAAAGGCATGAATTCATCTCTTCTCCCTCTTTCTTTAGCCTTGGTTAACAACCAATCTAACACAGAAAAAATGGCATCCTACCGCGGAAAAATGTCCTGCCTAGCCAGTCTTTGACTGAAAGTGATCATGTCCAAGAGTGTATCACGTATGGAAATAAATTAACTGACCCTGTAGATAAGCTTCAGTCAAGAGCATTACTATGACAACTGAAGAAGTAAACACATCTCATTTACTAACTCTTGGGTACTGTAAATATACTAATTGAAAAAATGTATTTTTTCCAATGGAGTTCTCAATAATATTTAATGATATAATTAAAACATTACTTGTCTAAGCACACCTCGCCTGTAGAGGTTATTTGGCATGAATAATAATTAAACACGTTTTTATTAAAATATAAATATTGAAATAAATATCAACTAACGGTTCTGTTGTAATTGCGTGATATTTTACTTCGAGCAAAAGAAACAAGTGAAGAAAGAAATATATGCACTAAAATACGTAAAGACATTATTAAAAGCAGCTGTGGTTATTAGCTAAAAGTTAATTAAACACGTTCATAATAAAACCGAAAATGTAATAAACATCAACTTATTAGATCGCGCGATATTTCTTGCTCAGTGGGAAAATAACATGCGCAAACATGTCGAAAGTTTCTCAGCTTTGAAATGTAAGGTTTTTATTTTCCTTATTTACGATTATTTACTGAAAGGTTTAAAAGAATTTTAAAATTGAATGTTCAATAAAGAATAAATATTAAACGCTTCTGGAAAATCTATTCTTTACTTGCTTATCAAGAAATTTTCTTTTCTTTTTCTTTTTACTACCTTTAAGGCCGTAGCCTCCAAATATTCTGTATCCGTGAATGCTATTGATTGATTTATTTCTAAAATTTTGATATAACTGAAGTTACCTGACGATTTTGCAACGCTTTTTTACTTTTTCTCAAACTTATAAAAGTTCACGATTTAATATAATCATAAAATGCTTCCTCTATAATCTTCCTAGGTATTATTAATTATTTTGACAACAACAACAACAACAACAACAACAATAATAATAATAATAATAATAATAATAATAATAATAATAATAATTAGAAGAAGAAGAAGAAATCCTGGCCTGTAAGAGTGGGTCCTTATCTACATTGAAAAATAAACAACTTTTACAGAAAAGAAATTTCAACAAATTCGTATAAACACCATCTAGATATTGTTACACACATAGGACTTGTGAAAATTTCATGGGACTATACAGTAGACACAGACAGAACAAAGCTAATCATCTATACATCGTGATCCAAGACGTGAATGTGCTCACTTATTGACATGCAAGTCCCTGTAATGTATCTTTGAACTTCTTCAAATATAAATCTACCAAAATACAAGGATCATGAAATCAAAATCTCAAAATAGGAGCACATGTCAACCATTCTAATTGTAGTTAGAGCCCTGGATTTGAATAAAAAAGGTTCCGAATAACTGAAGGAATTATTGGTAGCCTAAGCCTTAAAGAAATAAAAAAAATGTATTCACTAGTACAGCTCACACAGTACAAAGGGCCTTATCTATATAAAATGTGTGTGATCTTGAGGGAGGGGTGTTAAAAATATTTTACTCGGAACCCAGAAAGAAATGAGTATATGCCAGAAATAATAATAATAATAATAATAATAATAATAATAATAGTTGTACCTGAAAATTGAAATAGAAAAATGTGGAAATTGAAAACAATTGTAGTACCAGTGATAATAGGTGCACTTGGAATGAGAAAAAACGGAACAAAACAACACATTGAAAGAATCCGTGAAAATCCCAACTCAAAAGATATACAAAAAATTGTTTTGATAAGTACAACACACAGACGAAGAAGAACTTTGTCTATGTAACGCTGGTGATGTTATTATATATAGAAAAGAAAATGAAATGGAGCCATAATAACACAACACTACCCGCCTTGAGTTTTTCCGCAAACTTGGTAGGTAGTGTGATCATAGGAGAAATCGAATTATGACAAAAATGGTAGCAACAATAATAATAATAATAATAATAATCGTGCTTTGAGAGATTTGTTCCTATTCTTGATGTGCCATGTCCCTTCAGGTGATCATGACTTCCACTTGATCCTGTCTCGTGTCGCTCTCGATATGTTTTCTCTTGATAACTCTCCCAAACCCTCTCCGCCTTCCATTAGATCAAGCTTATCAAATATCTCTTGCACTGCTTTTCCTTGTCTCTCCGTAGAGTATTAGATTTTTCAGGCTCCCCTTCCTCATTATGTGTCCCGGGAACCTTAACTGTCACTTATTGATGTTAAGTATGAGTTTTCTTCTCGTTTACATCCTCTCCAAAACCTCATCCTTGCTCACGAGAACGGTCCATAGCATCCCCAGCGACTGTTGAAACTTAAACCCTACCTGATCTCAAATGACACTCGCACATATGATGCAAATAAAATTTTCAATTTCTTGTACCGCCCCAGGAAGTACCTGACTCTTCTTGCTATCTTGAAACTTTACAAGAGCCAGACCAGATCGAAAATGGAGTACTATTGTCATATATCGTTCAGAGCTGTCAGTCCACATTGTCCAGTCTCGTATTAGTTTCGATGCGTCTCTGAGTCCTTGTCGGTGACGAAAGATTCTCTATCCTTTCACCTCACACTCACCGGCGGGATGAAAAACCTCTCAGTGTTCTACCGCTGCTTGCATGGAAAATGATCCGACGAACTACATTTTTTGGTTTCGCCATGTCACTTACATTATATTCCATCTACATTTCCTTAGTATTCCATCGGTGAGAAGTTCTTCTTGAACAGTTTTTCCCGCAATCCACTGCTCTGTTAAAACGACTTCCAAGAGGAGGTTTCTCCGATCACTAAACTCTTATCAATTAAGATTAACAGTTTTTTTCTCCCTCTATACGTATAAAACTGCCTCTTTACGTAATAATCTCTCCAGAGTGCCAAGAACCTTATGCAGGGCGAACGGTTGTGTAAAATAATAATAATAATAATAATACTAAATCTACAACTATTACGGAAAAGAAAATGTCAGAAATTGATATGAACAACACCCAGACCTGGTTACAGAGATAAGACATGTAAAAATTTTATATGAATTTACAATATATGCAGATAAAACAAAGTTAATCTCCCATACATACTGATTAAAGACCACAAGAACACAAATTACTTACTTACTGATCTGGCCTTTATTGCAGAATGCAATGTATTTTTAAAGACTTTTTGAAAAAAAGACACTTAAAAATTAAATGATCTTGGAATGGAAATAAAAAATTGTAACATTTGAAGTCATCAATATTTTCAGTTGTGATTGCAACCATCGGTTTTACTAGTAAACGTTTTGATTAATACACTGAAAGGATCTATCGTAAGCATCTTTAAAAAAAATTTAAAAAATATCATAATTAGTAGAGAACGCAGAAAAGAAAACAGATTAAACTTACACCTACAAAGAACAGGAAGTCGTAAAGCGCCATAATCGCCCATATAGTCAAGCGACGAAGCATATAGAAGAAAATGAAGCTGTTTAACATTCATTTTCAGAATGTCGTTGTTTTACGGGTTCTTCAATCAATTATAGTCGTCGTTGGGGCATAATATATACCGCAGTCACAGTAGTAGTTGTGAAACTTTGGTAACTAAGTCCAACGGAGTCTATCCCTTATCAGACTGACCTTGAATTCAGATTTCCTTCTGTTAGAGCAGTTTCCACCTCAAGGCCAAGGAAGACAGTCAGCCCAACAATTTGACCTACAGTTGAGGGAAGAATTGATACATTCATACTTATCCCAATTGTACTTGTACGAAAGTGAGCGTAAGGAATACCGCTAGAATTCCAACCCAGCGAGTCAGTTATTCTTTAAGAGCCTCTAACTCTTGCACTACCCACATATCTACTTTCAGTCGTAGGTTAGATAAATAATGAAATAATGACGAATATAAAAGCGTAAGGTCGAATTCTTCTCTATTGTTTATAATGTTACATTTGTTTTATTCGTTTAATATGGATATATATATATATATATATATCAACGTACGTTTTCATATATGCGTGTCTATCCTAGTTAAAAGAACAGAACTAAAATGAGACTTCAGATGCAAATGTAAGTTCAATGACATTTTAAATCAAACTCCTACAAAGATCTTCAACAACTGAATCCCATCGCCTCCTAATAAAAGCATTAGACCCTGTTTATTTAAATACTGGCTTCCGTTTCGTTTCATTCAACTACACTTTTTCACAACAGTCGATAGTTGCACATGCACAAATTTGTTTTCGGAATGTTCACTTTTTCGTTTTCTTTTGTAGACATGATCCCAGCTAATACTCCAAAATTGTTCAAATTCGTTTTCTTCTTTAATTTTGTTCTTACTTGTTTCATAATAAAAAAAAACCATGAATTTGCGAGCCTTTCAACTGAGTTATATGTGTGTGCATAAATTCTATGTTTTACCGAGACAATGAATACATTGTCTGCACAATTAAATCTGTACAAATTTGAACAGAGAAGATGTGCACATTTGAGCCGAAAACGTTTGATTCTGAGCCTCAATTTGAATACCATTCTGCATACATAAAGTCGAATCATTGACCCGTACAAAAACTTCGTCTTTATTAGAGATGTACAACTATTATTAGTAGTACTACTTTTAGTACTACTACTATTAATACAATTATTCAAACTATTTTGATTATTTTAATTTCTTTGATTTCTGGCGTTTACTCATTTCCTTCTGGGTTCTAACCAGAGACCTATGTCAGAAATGTCATCATGATGTTTTTCACCGAGAAAAATCCAAACAACTCTAAGTATACCCTCATTTGACATAGATAAAGCCATTTCTAAGGTGTGAGCTGTACTTATGAGTACAATTTTTGTATTTATTTAAGGTATCGGATACCAGAAATGCTTTCAATGAGTCTATCGAGACATTTTTCAATCAAACATAAGGTTTTAACTACAATTGGAATTGTTGATGTCCTCACATGCTGCATTTTTGAAATTTCGATTTCAATGTCTTTTTATTTTGATAGTTTTTTTATTTGAAGATTTTCAAAAATATATTACAGTCTGCAGAGCCTGCCATGTCAATAAGTGAGCATATTCAGCTTTTATGGTCATGGATCAAGATGCCTGGGCGATTAGCTTTGTTCTGTTTGTCTGTATTGTAATGTCTCATAAAATTGTTACAGTTTTTATCTCAGTATTCTTATCTGGGATGTGCTTTGTGGAGCAGTGGATATCGGCTCGGAACGAGAAATCGGAGAACCGAGTTCGAATTCCAGTTGAATTCATTACATTCACTTACGCGCAAATACCCTTGGGAAAGGTATTAATCCGTCTCTTCCTTCCAGTTATGGGTTAAATAATAGGACAGATTGGGTTCTATAGCCTTGGTCGGCAACCAGTCTACCGCAGAAAGCAATGGCAACCTACTGCGGGATAATCTTCTGCCCAGTCAGTCATGTCTCTTTCGAGACATGATCGCCCAAGCGTGTATCGCGCATGGCACTTAACTGACTAACTGACTGATTCTGATCTGGGTAGTGTTCATACAAGTTCCCTTTCTGTAAAAGTTTCATATTTTCCAATGTAGATATTGGCACACTCTGTAATGCCTGGTTTTATATTCAGTGGGTTCCAATACCATGCAACCTGATACAAGATGGTCAATTGTTTGTGGTTGTTTATCAAAGAATCTGCAATTAACAATTTTTTTTTGTGAACTTGGCAATTTTTATTTAGAAAGCATTGGTCTTATGTAGATAAGTATTATTATTACATACTGTGTTATTTTGAGAGATGGACAATAAAGGGTCTTCAGAAACTTAATTTTTTTGTCCAATGTAAATTTTGCTTCTTTTTCTTTGGCTTTTTCTGTCATTCATTCACTCGGCTTCAGGACATATCACATTAAAACAGCGTTTCTGCACAAACACTGAATCGTCACACCTATTCAGTAATTAGATCACTTAGAAATACCAGGTGTTATGAGCTTGGATATTCGGGTAGTGTAATAAATAATAGCCTGGAATTGTTAATTGGAGAGCGGATGTCTAACTGTAGTTGGGTTTTGTTATTTTTCCTTAGGCGCAAATACCCTTGTGAAATGTAAGAATCCATCACTTCTCGTACCCAACTATGGATTAGTTAGTAAGAATTATCATTAAAATCATTATAATCTCTAAAAATATCTTACAATCTAAAATATATATTATGTCTTTAAATAACCTGCAAAGCCTTAGAAAATGAATTAGTCAATATCCATACAGCCATCAAATAGATTACTCAAATGTTTTTTTTTTGGGGGGGGGGGGGGCTTGCAAAATGTTCTGTGAGTGTTAAATTCTCCGAGCCATTTTTCTCATTATGTGATCCAGAAATTTCTTTCTGATAGTTAAAATTAGTTTCCTTGCAGTTTCTATTATCCTTAAAGCTTCAACCTTGGTCACGTGTTTCTCTTCAGAGTATTCTCACTATCCCCCAGTAGAACTTTGCTTGCAGTTTCTTCTTAATGTACGAGGATATTTCCGAGTAATAATGGTAATATTAGTCGGTTCTGTATAGGGAAACTTTCGGCATTGATTTAGAACAGTTCTCGTTATGAGCTATGTTTTAATAAAAACAACAAAGAAGAAGATATATTTTCCAGATTCTTACACCAGTTTTGTGATGATAATATTACAGTTTCCTTATAAGGAAACATTCGGCATTCACTGTCTGAGCAGCCAGTATTGATGTCGGTTGCAATTTATTAAATCAGTAAAGCATATTTTACAGTAAAATGGCTTTCTCAAGTTCAGTAAATGTTAATGCAATGTCCATTATTGATGCGTGTTTTTTTTCCTAACATTTTAGTTGAAGTTGTGTTGAAAGGCAACACATAACGAAAAAATGGGGTCTGGAAAACTTGACATTTAATGAACATATCAAAGGCGAAAGAGACACATTAACAATTTTGACATTACCCTTAACCAAAAATATATTTAAATACAAACACATATGTTTCTTAAGAAGGCGATAATGTCACTAAGACGCAAGGGTTTACTTGGAGTGAAAAACTAAGAAAAATTGTTAGAGAGGAGAAGGAATAATGAAAGAACAGCTTTCATTAAAACAGAAGATGGTGTTTGAAATTGCTTTTATATTCTTTAAGAGTGTACCTAACAGGGAAGCAAGAAATTGAAAAAGAGCCCCACAGGCGTGAAAATAAACTATTACAATATAAATTGCAGTTATATCTAGAGATCAAATAACAATCTTATGCAAATAGATGGAAGAATAGGTAGCTGGTGAATTACCAAAGTGCTACAAAAGACAGGAATTTGCGGAGATAAGATCGCCAGGAGAAACGTGCTCACAGTATTCCTTACTATTCTCGTTATTGGTTCATATTTAGATTGTTTTAGTTTTTATATTTTACGTCCATAGAAACTTTCTACGATTATCTTCTATAGAACAAAGTACAAGATTAATCCACAACTCATCGTCTGCAATTTTAATATTCTGATTAACACCACAAATATCTTTATGCAGAAAATAACAATTGCTTCAGGCATGGTAACACCGACTCATTTTACTAATGGGAGAAGAGAACAAAGTCGCATTATAAAGATTAAGTTTTGTCGCGAAAACAAAAATGAATCTGGTTATTTTTTTATTATAAATTGAAATAATACAATGTTTCCGCTTCTTTTCCTCGTGAAAATAATTCTCGGGATTTACAATTTAAAAATCAAGTAAAATTCTAATTTCTTGTTTATGTAATTACAAACATTTCAGTTCGTGAGAAAAATTAATTTGAATTTCATTAGTATAAGCAAAACTGCAGTAAAAGTGGACGGTCGAACCAAATCATGTATTGCTATTTTGATTAAGTCTCAATGAAAAACAGTGTGTTCAATATTCACTGTAACTCATATGACACAGTGGCTAGTGACAAATGTGAACTGGTAGTCTAATTTTTACATCTAGAAAAGTAATAGTAATTTACAATTATATATATATATATATATATATATATATATATATATATATATAATTGAAAATATATATATTGTAATATATTTATTACAATGGTTTATAAAAACTACAGAAAATTTTTATGTTTCAGAACAAAACTGTTCTTTTTCAGGTGATATGTTAAAATAAATGGTGAAAATGATTTATTTTAAAATATAAGATGAATTCATGGTTATTTAGAAAATTAGGGAGTGGTAGTTGGATAAAATGCATTAGGCTTGTGAATATTGTTGAATCAAAAATGAGAAGTATGTAACCATGGAGTTTTAATATTTAATAAAAAATCTACTGTTCAATAAAAAAACTGAAATGCAACCTCCTGTTAATAATTATTGTCTACTCATTTAAAAATTCTAAGGTCCACTATATATCTTATCCAGACAAAACTAAAAAGTGACTTGTCGAAATGCAAGCCATCTTACCCCCTTTCATAACTACAGTATTAAATCTCCATGTTTACATAATTGTCATATACATTTATAACAGTATACCTATTGGTATACCTACATTTATAATAATATACCTTTTGGTATACTAAAATATACATTTATAACAATATACCTATTGGTATCTCCGCAGAGGAATTTAAGCAACGTTTTTACAATAATAGGTATTACTTTTCCAAACCAAATCAGAAATAGAAAACAGCCCTTTTACGAAAATTTTGGAAAATGAAGGAAGAAGTACTAAACCCCATGGTAAGTTGGAAACTGATAGGCTCGGCTCGTATCCCTAGAAATTTTCACGATAGATGCAATCTATGTTTACAGGAAAAAATAAAAATATTAAAATACCCAAGACAGCACCTACTTTTGAATTTACGGAAAGAATTCGCTAGAAAATGCCGCCATAAGTAAAAATTTGTGAATTTTAAATCTTAGGATTTAAATTTTAAATTTAATCTAGGATTTTAGAAAAGACAACTTAATTTTTTTAACCTAGTAAATTTGAACCCCACAACCAATTACTGATCACAGCCTTATAGATTCCTTCTTTCTTCCTTTTTCCTATCTAAATATCTACTATTTAACATGTAATAATCTGTACATTAACTTTTAGCCCCATTTTTTCCTGCACCTTTATATACTTTATTTTGTTTTTGTGAAGATTCTTATTTCCATTTTGTTGGTCATAACAATTTTACTCATTTAACTTCCCTGGGATTGTTATAAATGTATATGTATATTTTTTTTATTTATCTTTAATGCTAAATCCAATTTGCCTTTTACACATAAAGATTAGTTTTGGTTAACTTTTAGCAGGGCCTTTATAATAAAAATAAAATAAAATATAATTTCGTTCCTTTCGTACTAAGACGCCTTTAATTAGGTTCTTAAAGTTTTCAAAATAATTAAAACTTATTTTAACTCGTGAATTGCGAATATCCTTCAGCTTTTTAAGTAAATTATGTTCAGGAATGTGTATTTGTGCGTATGTGTGTATATGAGTGTGTGTATGTGTTTGTGTGCGCGTTTGTGTGTGTGTGTTTATATATGTGTGTGTACACTTGTAGAATTGAATCTACCCTCAAAGTTAATATTTTTTATTTTTATTTATATTTTAATTTATATCTAAAATTTAAGATTTATATATAAATTTAGATTTGTATTTAATTTCTTTTCTTTATTGTCCCATTTATTTAAACTAAAATCGCTTTGGTAATTTTTTTCGTTTCTTTTCAACACGAATGATACAATTTCCTTTGTTTCTATGAAAATGATTTTTTTTTCTTTTCTTAGCGCACTTCCCTGTCAACCACCCCTACTCCTTTTCCCCTTTTTCCTTTCCTTTTCATTTCTTTCCTTTCTTTTTCTTTTTCCCTTTGCCTTTCGTTCCCTCTACCATTTCTATTCGCCCAGACAGGGCTAAATTTCAACTTTTAAACCCTCAACTCAGATAAGAGAAAGAAGGATCTTCTAAAAATAGACATAGGTATCTGTCTGCTTCCTGTTTACTTCTTTAAATTCCAAAATTATTAATCCCACTCCATTTTTTTTTCTGTGATGAAAACTTTTTTTTGGACTTCGACCGGTATAAAATCTTTTGTCATTTGAATTTGATTGAATAAATTTTCGTTGCTGAAGACGTGAGATTATTTTCGTAGAATTTTGAGCATCGAAATTTTTTTATTTTATAATTGGCTCTGTAATTGTAATATAATAATTGCATTGAGCCCTCCACCTTGTTCAATTTTAATATTAATGAAATTAATAATATTTAGGATCGGGTTTTTGAGATTTACCTACCTGCTTATCCTTTTGAATTATATATATATATATATATATATATATATATATATATATAATCCTCTTAAATATTTTGCCATTATTTTTTATGACAGGGATACACTCATTAAATATATTATTTAATTCTCTGTTGGAATGTCCTTTCGGCTTGTTCTGTTTCTCTGCACATATTCAGTTACAAATATTGCTCCAGTAGTAATGGTCATAACCTCGCTGTTAAAAATATTTGACTTCCTTCTGTTACACATTGGCCGATAGAAACAAATTATTTTAGAGAAGTGAAAACTGGTAACTTGTGTGCGTAACTTAGTACAATAAATTTTCATTAATTATTTTGGGAAAATGAAAAGTTTTATTATTTAAGATACAAAATACTCACACAATTTCAAAAACATTTTAATGATTAAAACAGTAAATACTTATGTCATAAAAATGCAACAATGTTTTTTGTATATCCTTTCTGGAATTTATCATATACATGAATCCAGTGTCCATTTCATCCTGTGTTTACATGAACTAGAACTCACAAGGCAAAGCCTTTCAAATGTTGGAATGTGGTTCCATAAAAAATATACTAAATATTTACGTATGGCCATTTCATGCTCAAATGATAGAATTCCTATGAATTATTTGCTTTTAAAATGGAAAGAAACTTTTCTAAAATAATTTGTTTACAATAAAGTTCTATAAATTCAATTAATTATTAAACAGTGACGTAGCGTTTTTTCCATTTATTTTTGCAAACAAATCAGATTATTCAAACCATCCATTGGTTTGCTAAATAGAACGAAACTATCTTGTAAATATCGACACAAAATATTAGATAGCATCAACAATACTAAATACTGTTAGAGTCCCAAAAATATCGTACTGTCAACAAAAAAGATTCTAATGAAATTTCAGGTTTATATCAGTTTTGGAGAATAGTGTGAACAGTGAAACTGCAAAGTATAAGATTGGCTGTTTGGAAAAATTTTAGATCTGTTGAAATTCAACTAGAATATTGTTTTCATTTGATAAAGAAATTGTAAGATAAAATCATAAACACAAATAAATCATTAAAGGTCTCGTGTATTTTGATCAGAGATAATACACTGCCAGAGTGAGATGATTATGATACCTGTGATAATCTGGTCAAAGGAATGTGAGATTCCGGTAGATGGAATACTTTTCACTGAAGGTTGATAGGGGCAATGCAAGGCTACGATTTTGAATGTATCGTTGATAAGAGAATGGCTAGCATGAAGCTTCTTGTATTCTCTTGGATACTTAGGATACAAAAACATTTTTACTGAACCACAAATCATATTGGACTCCAGGAGGCTTTCCTTCTCCGCCTTCGATATGAATAACATAAAAGCATTGGTCAAACGTTATTATTGTCTAGCCAATCAGAGTAGTGGAATTAGTATTTGAAAACCCCCTAAAAGCAGAAGATCGAACTGGTCTCGCCGCTAGTAGATCAACTCTCACACCCTCTCCCTCTTTCTCTCTCTCTCTCTCTCGTTCTGTAGAATGATCGCAGTGCCTCAATCATCTAAGTCCTGTTCTCTACCTATGTTTTTTGGACTCACTCAATCAGCTACCTTCATTTAAATAGTTGAACGATTCGGAGTTGTTTAAACATAACAGCAACAGTCAGTCAACCTCTTTCTCCCAGCTCAAAAATTCCTTATACTATAAGCTTTCTTCAAGATCCATTTTTATGTCTTCAAGATCTTGATCAGTCAAAATACCATGGCAAAATTTATTATTTGTGCACTTATTAATGGGCATTGTTGACGAGCCGAGATCGAATTCCAGTTGAATTCCTTGCATTCACTTACACGCAAATACCCTTGGGAAAGGTATTAATCCGACTCTTCCTTCCAGTTATGGGTTAAATAACAGGACAGATTGGGTTCTATATCCTTGGCTGGCACCAGTATACCACAGAAAGTAATGACAACCTACTGCGGGATAATCTTCTACCCAGTCAGTCATGTCTCTTTCGAGACATCATCGCCCAATCGTGTATCACGTATGGTATTTAACTGATTGATTGTTGACGTTAATTACGCTTACTAGCGACACTGGTTATTTAGTCTTTCACAAAGAGATTTTCCAACATTATGTTATGGCAGATTTTCCAACATTATGTTGCCAACTAAGGCTCTTGTTATTCAACCCATAGCTGAAGGGAGAAAAGATGGATTCATATTTTTTCTTAGGGAATTTGCGCGTAAGTGAATTCAACGAATTTGACTGCAAATTGAACTCGACTTACTGATTTCTCATTCCGAGCCGATATCAATTGCACCACATCGCACAACCCTAGCGTATCGGGTTCAAGTTACAGCCAAATACCATTGCGTTCACTTTCGCACATATACCTTTCCAGCTATGAGTTAAATAGCAGGACAGATTTGATTTTATAGTCTTAGTTATCATCCAGTCTACCGTAGAAAGTAAAGGTAACGTACTGCGGGAAAAACTTCTACCTAATCTGTCTTGTCTCTTTCGTGACATGATTATACCCAAGTGCATATCACGTATGGCACTTAACTGACTGATTATTCTTGTAAAGATAAAGTATTGCAGTTGGAAGTTATCTTTCTCTAACAATAAAAGGATCTGAACCATTTTGGAGCATTATTAAGGGTGGGGCGGTTATGTGAGCTCAAATTTAGGCTTAAGCTGTACTTGAATCTGAATACACATTAACCAAAATAACCCCTCTTTGAAAGTGCATCCATTCACAGGATTCATAGGATTTTTTTGGTCATTACATTACTTATTTATTCTATTTACATTGTTCGGAATTTTGTCCTCATCTTTATATTCTCGACGTTTCAGCCTTTGTACACTTCCGGCATTCTTCAGCTTTATACGTTTCAATTTCGAAACGAATCCTGTATTTCAGTCCACACATATCTAACGTCTTGTATGGACTATATGTTTAAAGTATGTCTTGGATTAAAATGTGACTGATCTATCAGATAAGTCACCGTTTCCTTGGCAGGCAATTTTGACATTAACCAACGGAGAAACAGATTAGGGAAATCTAAAGTTATATAAGAATAGCAAATGATGACTTCAAGAAAATAATTAATAGAAAAAAAAATATCATTAGAATAAAAAAGTGTTGAATTGCTATGTAATATTAAATTTCCTATACGACGATGATTGCTTCCCAAACTCATGGAGATCTCTTTGCATTAATGCAGATATTGCCTAGAGTGCTATCCTTGGACCTACGTTGTTGCAAATTTTCATAAACAAAATCCCTGGCGCTATCAGTTCTCAGGTCGGTATCCATGCTGATGTCACACTTATTCACTACTGTCTTAATAGTAAGTCTGGTTTCTTCTATGTGCCTTGTCCTTTCAGGACATAGGCGATCATGGCTTTCTACGTCACTAGTGGCTCTTAGCACGCTTTCTCCAGTTACACATCGCAAGCCCTGCTGATGCCCTTCAAATATGTCATCTACTGCTTTCCTCTGTCTCTTTTTCCCTCTATCTGACCTGTTTGTATCAGGTTCTCCAAGCCCTTCTTCTTTATTGCATGTCCCAGGAACCTTATTTGTCTCGTCCTTATGCTCAATATTAATTTCCTTTTCGTTTCCATTCTTTCCAACACCCCATCATTGCTCACATGTTAGGTCCATGATATCCGCAGCATCTTTCTGTAGAATCACATTTCAGTTGCTTCAAGTTTTTTCTTCATCTTAGATGATATTGTCCAGCATTTATTGCTATATTGAAAAACTGACATCACATAGCAATCTAGTACTCTCTTCTTTGTTTCTAGTGAATGTTTCCCGTGTCTTAATACGTTACTCAGTTCCTGGAACGCGTCATTCGCCATGCCAATTCGCCTTCGGATCTCTGTGTGGCACTTTTCTTCTTCTGTTAAACAATTCCAAGATATATAAATTTTTTTACCTGCTTGATTTTAGTATCACCTACCTATATTTGACATTTTGGTTTGCTCTTTTTGCTGATGACCATTCATTCGGTTTACTTTCAGTTTCTGACCTAAAAACAAGACTTACAATCCCGGCAAGGAATGATTTGTTAATTTCAACGATTCCACAACATGACTGCTCTATTTTACTCGAATGAGAGAACCCCTTTTTTCTTTCATCAGTATGGCTGATCCTAACTTCCAAGGCTGTGATACACCTCTCTCTCTCAGGCTAATTTTTTCCACTGACATAAAAAAGATATAATTATATAGAACCAAGTTCTGTCATTTGAAAGGTTGGATCAAGGTGTCCTGTTATAATTTTTTCACTTCAGAATCTTACACATTGTTGACTTTACCATTCGTCCATGCATTGAATATTGCTGCTACATCTCACACTGTGTTTCTGCTGTATTTAAAGATTCTTGATAAACCCTAAAGAATAATATGCAAAGTTATTGGTTCACGTATGTCTCGGTTTCAATATTGCCGCAATAATTTCCAACTGCTTTCCTTGTTCTAAATTTTCTTGCTAATTGTTTTGACGGCGATTCCTTTATGAGACCGAGATTTTAAGAATTTACGAACAGTATTAGATTGGCGGCAAGGTCTCATCGTTTTGCAGTTGAAATGGCGAGTTGTAACAGTAAGTCTATATATATAAAAGGCAATCTGTGAGTCTGTGTGTGACTGTATCTATGCACCCCTACATTTTTTAATCTACGCCATTCAAACTTTCTACGGACACATATCTACAAGGAAGCCAGGTCTACACATACTTTTTGAGTTTAAGTTCAGCAATTTTCCCTTTCACACTTTTTGGACAATGGAACCGATTGTTTACATTTGCTCCGTAAAACATCTAAGATCTAAGATGGTTGCTAAATTACATATAGAAATCAAATCACACGTGTCAAACGCAACTAAAATATTTTTATTACAGATGATTGCTAAATTACGTCACAGAAATCGAATCAAACGTGTCAAACGCTATTAAAACATATTTTATAAAAAAAATGAGCCTTAATATTTAATTTTTACTCCGATGTTTTAAAAATTCATTTGATCAACAAAAAAATGTGAATATCTTTCCCCGTAACTTTGAAACAAAAAAATATTTTTAAAAAATGTGCTTTTTCAAACAAAAACAAAATATGTAAATGAAAGGGCCAATAGTTAATTTAATTATTTAAGTCGTTCCCCGCTTAGATAGAGACAAAAGTATGACCAGCACTAAAACTACACTTTATACTCTGTTTGAATACTACAGCAACGTGCATTCAATGCCTTCTTCTTAATGCTGAAAATGGTTACTGACAGCATCAGCTCTCCTTTCCAAGTGTTAATAAATTATTTCCATCTACTCCTCTAATCGGCATCTTCTCCTAGGCCGGGTTATGATGCTAGTTATATGCTAAAATAAATTTTCACTGACATTTTCTGCCTTTGGAAATATCCTCGTGCATCTTGCTTTTCAGCTACTTTTCTATCCAAAAATATAAATGCAGTGTCAATATTTATCTTCTGTCTGCTTAATTCTTGATCTTTTATTTTTCTACCTGCTCATTAATTCATTTCTCATATTCTCTCCCGCTTAACAACATTTAGCTATTTTATTATCTCACTATGGAGTGAAATTATTAAAAAGCGACTTGAAAGGTGATGTGGCCCGAAAGAAAGATGCCTATAAGAAAGGAAGAGGTTACAAATGTAAACGAAAAGGACAGAAACTTAAAATTAGAAAACAAAAATTAGTTTAAATTCCTGAGATGGTCTCGATAAAATAACACCCACAGGGCATAGTGAAAGCAAAATAAAAATGGTAGAACATCGAGTGATTGGATTTATGCATATGCATATATCGATGGCAAAAGAGTTTCAAAATCGATAGTAAAGAGTTAACAGTTTCTGAGAGAAACATGAGATAGATAGTTGTGGATGATTGTCTCCATCTTGAGAGGACGTGGTAGATAAAAATATTAGTTGGTGAACTTTTAATTGTATATTTATTTAGAAGAGATATAAATTTTGTAATTTAAATTTGAAATATTTAACCATTGGGTGCGCATGACACTCGCATCTTGCTCCTTATAAATGCTATGCTTTCTGGTGAAAAAATGTAGTATTTTACTGTTGCTTTCTTCAATGAGAATTTTAGAAGTTTAGAATATAGATTTTCTATTTCTTCACTTTAATTGCTGCACATGGTTAAGAGACGCCAATGTAAGATGCTATTTATCCCATATCTGGGGAAATAAAATGGATTCAGGCCTTTTAAAACAACATTTGAAGAATACGATTTTCGAGGCTATAATTGTTACCATACTGACAGTGCTCTCTTAGTGTTTTTTATTATTTGTGCATATAAATTCTGCTTATTTATCGTGTCTTCTGATTCCCGGAGGCGGCTTATGGTGCAGTGGATAGCGGCTCGGAACGAGACAGGTGAGAGCTGACTTCGTATTTCAGGTAGATTCGTTGCATTCCCTTACACGCAAATACTCTTGGAAAATTTATTAATCCGTTGCTTCTCCCTCCAGTTATGGGTTAAATAGCAGGACAACTTAATTTTCTAAAACCTTGGTTGACAACCAATTTACGGTAGAAAGTAATGGAAAACTACTGCGGAAAAATCTTCTTCCCAGTTAGTCATGTCTCTTTCAAGACATAATCGCCCACGCGTGTATCACGTATGGCACTTAACTGACTGATTTCATTTTGCTTTGCTGATTGCATCTAATTATTTTCGTCTCGGCAATATACCTCTCTAGATTCACTTAGGAAAGACCCCTATGATATTTGCTAAGATAAGTTTAAAACGATACAGGGAACAAATTACGGTAACAATGCGTCGTATCAATTTTGCTAGTGTTCTTCTGCCTTAAGAATCATTGTTCAAAGTCCTTCCTTTGAAATGGCGCCGAAAGGAAATATATAACAATTGAATCCATTAAGCACACTGAATAATACAGTTTTCTTTATTATGCTTTTGTTTCTTTACATTCCTATTTGCTCAAACGGTTTCAATCCTTTTCAAAACGACAGTTCTTTACAAAACAAAACACGAAATGTTAAAACGAAAGCGAAACGAAACTAGCGTTTCTTCAATAAAGATGCGTGCTTGGTAAATGGAAAGAATATTTCTCATGAAGGAAGTTTTATTCATTGGATTATTTAGAATGCGTTAATGGAAAGTTTACACGTATTTGACTGATTACAAAAAGAATAGGTTAATACATCGTTGCTTGAATCCAGCTGAAAACCCATTGACGGAAGCCATCGAGGTGGATATTACAAACTAAACTTAAAAAAAAAACGGGAATTTTCTCTGAAGCATGATTTAAAGAATACAGGGAATTTTAAATTTATACTTGACAAATGTAGTTATTTAATGCGCTTAACAGACGGCCTCTTTATTTGGCACTCATTGAGGATCTAACTAATCCATGTTAAAGTAACCAGAGACAGAGAGACGCGAAGGGACCCATAAATATTGTTTTCAGTTTATATATATATATATATATATATATATATATATATATATATATATATATATATATAGGTGAACAGGACCCAAGGTTTTACTATTTTGAATAACCAGGCATTTATTTTATTTTATTATAAACAGTGCTCAGTATAATAAATGTTATAGAGCTTAATATAATTATAATGTCGTAATGTACAATTAATTCATAAGTATGTAATTATATGTTTTCAGTACTACTATATATATATATATATATATATATACATATATATATATGTGTGTGTGTGTGTGTGTGTGTGTGTGTGTGTGCGTGTGTGTGTGTGTGTGTGTGTGAATGGAACAAAATTCCGAATAAAAAAAGGCAAAGAAGCAAAGATGAAATCGTCCAAATCACCCTAAACTTTCTTCATTTTTCGTAGATGACATTGCAATATAGTTAATTATCAAATATTTATAAATTCATTTGATGCACATGTTATTGTGCAGTAATAACAAAAGAACCATTCTATTTTCATTTACAATTATTCACTTTGCAATAAGTACAAACAAATAGTATGAAATATATCATTTTTTAAAACACTGAGGTGGCCTAATAATTATGGCCGGTAGTTTATATGTATAAAAGAACCAGATGATTCGCAGAATTGAATCAAAATCGCTGAAAACAATTTTGAAATATAAACATGAAATAGAATTTTGCAAATCAGTGTAAAAATGTTTTATGGTCAACGAAATGTGAATGATTCCCAAAACGCACACACACGCATATGAAATTTCTGACCTACTTATCAATCTCCTATCTATATATACACGGTATTTTAGACTGCCATAAAGACAAACAGATCTCAACATGTAAAGTCACAGGTTTATTTGCCTGAAGAGAGTCAAATTTGGAATCGATATACGTGTAGCGAGAAAAATATCATTATGACCACTTAATATACAGTAAAGCAAATAATAATAATAATAATAATAATAATAATAATAATAATCTAGAGAAGATACAAAAAATGACCACGGATGCATATATATATATATATATATATATAGTGTATTGAGGCAGCAGATAATTTTCTAAACATATACTGTTAAATATAAGAGAAAATGAATGTCTATTATGTTTAATCATGAGCCGTTCTAAACGTCGTACTTTGGCTTTAATTAATTCAACTGAAATTAAAGCCAGAATACTCATGATTAAACATAATAGACATTTATTGTCTTTTAAATTTAACAATTATATATATATATATATACTTTTACACATAAGCATGTGAAGCAAAATATCACTAGGCTTACTAGTATATAAAGCCACATACACATCTACATGCATACATTAATACGTAGACAAGCCCATGGACCCAATTATAGCTATTCTAATCGCTACAATGTGCATAGCTTGGCGGATCTTAGCCATGAATGTTAGAACTGGTGGAGATAAGGAATGTAATTTGTCTAAGTACTTTTCATGGAAGTTGCAATAGAGCAGTGAGAGGCTTGAGACGTTTTGCCTGTGGGCGAGGGGTTGTAGCGAGAAAAATGTTTTGTCACCCACAAGGACGTGGAGACGATTTTAGACTGTGCCGAAACTGGAAAAGGAGGTTTGGGTATCACCTGGCTTAATATGGCAGCAGAACTCCGTTTTAGAACGCATACATATGGAGCCAGGTAATTAATGAAGCGGTACAGGTAACCGAGTATTTTTTGCATTATCTTTAGCAATGAATCTTAAAAATGAGTCCCACTTGAGGTCTAGGTCGAGTTAAACGCCCAATATTGTGCGAGATGATTGTTCAGTATCAAGGATATAAAGCGTTTCTAAAACAAAAACTGTGTATTTTTCTATATTTCTGAGATGAGGTAATATTTACTGTATTTACATTATTCAGACTATTGTCCTCACCTTTGTTGCCATTTGTACGACGTTTCGGCCGTTGTACGCTCTAGCCTTCTTCAGGTGCTATGAATTTCGAGCCGAACACTTTATTACAACCACTCGTGTGTGAATGAATTCGATTCCTTGCGTAATAGTGCCTCTTTTGGTAGTCATGAGTTATCTCCCTCTAACCCTGTAAGTTACTTGTTCACCACTGCTGTAGCCCGGTACTGAACTCACAACTCTTTGGGTCAAGTCACAGGAACTAACCTACGTCTATATCCACTAGTCCATTCTTAAGAACAAGAACAACTGATTTTTTGAGACTTATAAAGCTAATGTTCAGTAACCGTTTGATTGTAATAAAGGGTTCGAGTCAAAATTCCTAGCATGTGAAAAAGGCCGAAGTGTACAACAGATGAAACGTCGTACAAATGACAACAAAGATGAGGACAATAGTCCGAATAATGTAAATAGTGTACGAATAATGTAAATACTGTACGAAACAGTGTATATAAAAATCTACAATTAAAGGTGACTAGCAGTTACACGTCTTAATCGATCATATGACAGTATTAGGTGTGCTTGTTGTGTAATGGATAATAGATAATTTCTGATAATGAACAGCGATCAACTGAGATAACTCTGTCGCCTATCAATTATAAAAGTCGCAATCAGAAAAGGGCGACGCGGTTTTGATTTTGTCCACGTGACTTCTACCTTGCGTTATGCCAGGAACGCCCACGATCATGACACTATTGGGTGTGTCGGTTATGTTATGGTCAATAGCTCGGAAAACCTGAGAGTCTCATATGTTATTTGTATCTTCTACTTCTTTTTTCTTGTTAACAATTAGGAAGCCGTTACCCGATCAATCAATAAAAAGAAGTATTGAAAGAGTTAAAAATACAGTGCATAAATGTCAAACATCCGATTAAATTCAACTATGTTTTTGTTTGTTTAGTTTGTTTGTTTTTTAATTAAAATAGCATTGGGTCTTTTTTTTCTTACTAAGACAAAGATCACAAAGCTTTAGGTTGAACAAAATTACATAGCTAACAATGTGCATTTCATTTTTGTTTTTATTGTCGTCTTATTTTATTTTTTCAAGCAAAGTTCACCGCAAACAATATAGTAAAGCCATTACGATACAAAGGTTTACCTGGTGTTTAAGAATGAGAAACAGGGACATTACTAAGAAGAGGGAACAATAGAAAAATAATTGGGGGACAGCAGATTGCGATTGAAATTACATATAAATTTTTGAAGATCAAAGTTGGCCGGAAGAGCTATTCAAGATAATGGGTTACTAAATGAAATTGTGAGAGGACGTGAAAAATAACAGAAGATTATGATTGGTTGATCCTGGATAATATTGTAGTTTTCAAGGAGCACTCTCTCGGGCGTTTGTTCCACAAAGTAACTATTGCAAGGAAGAAGCCGTCTGAGTGGAACTTGATTTTCATCAAATGGAGATGAAGTAATTGTGGGTAGTTTACAACTGCGGAAAAAGCGGAACGGATTTTAACTTTTAAGGGCGTCGTGGTGGCACTAAAGAATGTAACATAACTTAACATGTGCCATATCTATCTATCTATCTATCTATCTATCTATCTATATATTATTATTATTATTATTATTATTATTATTATTATTATTACGGAAATCCCGAAAATTAACGAAATGGTTTTAACAGCCAACATAAGGAAAGCCACTAATTTATCTGGTGCAACTTAGGCTGCTCGACCACGCAGTCTGTGTAATGAGGGATCGCAGAGTCGCACACATTTTCTTAACAAAAGTTATCGTAAATAATTAGGCCGGTAGAAATAAATATATACATATACTGCTTGTTTAAATGCAGAATATCTATTCAAATACAAGTTTAACGAACTCTTTCTGTAGACAGTGAGAGGGTTTACGCCTTTGGCCTTGAAGGATAGTTTGCCCTGCATCCGATTGAGTAATATATTTTATGAATTTAATTGCCAGTGCGCTGCTGGCTATGTGGGGCGAACCACCTTACATCTGCACACCCGTATTAACCAATACATCACTTCACAGATTAGACTGGGTAAAATAAGTGACCTTCAACCCACTACCGTGGAATCGGCCATCGACCAGCACCTGTTGGATAATCCAGCTAAAGGTGATTATTTCAGGGTGCTACACAGGGCCGACTCTATTAACCATTTAAGTATTCTGGAGTCGGTCTCGATTCTTTGGTGTAAACTCTATCTCTGTCGACAGAAAGAGTTCGTAAAGTTGTTGGACTTGTTCGGGGATATTTTTCAACCCTCACCTCCTCCCACTTTTCATTTATTTTTCTACATATTTTTGTTCAAATTTTATCCAATTGTATATATTTACTTATTTCCCATCGATTCTATCCCCCTCGCTAATTGTTTATACGCCTCTGTTCCGTCCCCCCCCTTTTTTTTTTGCTTACGTGAATAATTTTTCGTTTTTCTTTGATCACAACCAACGTTTCTCTCCTAATGTGTTGTTAGCGAAAGGGATCCCTTGAGAGATGTTTCCTTCTGTGATTTTTAAAGCAATATATATATATATAGAAAATACTAGGTATTATCAGTAATTTTTTATATAATTTTTCATGTATTATGATTTTTTTTCTTTTCAAAATTCAAATTACATAAGAATTGTCGAAAGCTTCTGTACTTTTGCGTTTTTCCGGCTATATTTTTAGCCATTATCAAAAATAAATTTTGTTTTTTCTTGTAAATAAATATGTGTAAAGTTTTGTAGATAGTGTCCTGTGTATGTTAAGTTCCAAATGCTGTAAGCACATTGTTGCTGTGTTCCTAATTGATGTTATTAAGTGTAGCATTTCTCTATTTTTATTAGTAATGTCTCCAGCATTTTTAATATTCTTTTGCATGTAGATGATGCTATTATGTATGTATCATGTATATACAAAACACTTTAAGAAGAATAAACAAAAAATCCAACCCCGATGAGTGAGGGCATCATAACACTGTCCTCGCAAAACTTTGAGGTCGGCATGAACCTGCTCAGTTAAAATGACAAATCGTTTGCCCTAAAACTCTTAACCTTCTAGCAACCTTGGTGTCATAGATTAGCATCATACAAATATATATATATATATATATATATATATATATATATGATAAACAGAAATGTATATAGGTAAAATCCACAAAATCAGATTCTGTTAATATTAATTTTATCAATATTAAAATGATCGAAGTGGAGAGCCCGATGTAAATAGTATGATCTATTTACAGAGCCAAATATGTATATTATACCAATAAATTTTGAAATTTTTGTTTATTGTTGCTGATGAAGAGTAGATTTTCTCGCTGAAATAGCTATTCAACGGAAAGTAAATTTCGGAATTGAGTGATATAATACACGCGCGCGCACACACACACACACACACATATACATACACAGACACACACACGGATACGCACATACACGCACGCACGCACGCACAGACACACACACACACACAGATATATATATATATATACACTCTGGAAGAATGGTAGACTTTGAGAAACAGCGACTACTCTAGCATATACGCATGGTTCATTCAGTAATGAATTAGAACACTGTCAGCTATTGCGTGTGTATAATGATAATATACACGCTAAAAGTCTGCATACTTCTACCGAGCGTCCATAGCTCAGAACTAGAGATGACGACTGACGCCAATTCGGTCGGGTTTCAATCCTGGGTAAAAAGCAATCTGATCTCTAACCGTACTGATGAGCTGTGATACAGCGAAACAGATCTGTCTGCGGATGACTATATATATATATATATATATATATATATATATATATATTAGGACTTTGAATAAGTTCTCGCTGTTTTATAGCAGATAGAGTTCCCAAAACTGCTTGCGGGTAGCTTGAGATGGTAAAGCATCTATAAAGAAGCACTATGAGCAAGCGTGAAATTCAGAGTATGCCATTTTGCCGCAGTGTAAACTATACTGTTTTATGGCGTTACACATACCGTGTTTAGTGCCGGAGAAAGTGTATCTGCGGGTAATTTTACTACATCACTTTATTCAAAAGATATCTGCAGCTGAAGCATAGAGAATTTTGTTAAGATTTACAGAGTCCATGCTCTATTTGAAACAAGATACAGAGATTTGTTTAGAGGCTTCAAAATTAATGCTTTTGATGTTGAAGATAACGAAGACTCTGGCGCACCGAAAATGTTTCACGATGGAAAATTGAAGATATTACTTCATGTACACTCATGTCAAGCGCAAGCTGAACTTGCGGAATATTTAAGAGTTGATCAAACAACAGTTTTGAAACGTTTGAAAGGACTGTTTAGGAATGATTCAAAAGCAAGCACGAGAGACGTCGAATGACGTCTTGTCACGTCTGAACAGCTGCTTCGACACCAGAAATGGAAATGTATTTTGTATCATACCGTGACTGGCAATGAAAAGTAGATACACTACGATAGTCTTAAATGTAGGTGATCGTGATGGTAAGCCCGGACATGCATCAACATCGGTGGTAATACAGAATGTCGATGATTCGAAGTTTCTCTTGCGCATTTAGTGGAATCGCCTCGGTGTAGTTTATAATGTAGTTTATAATGAATTGCTCAAACTGACCGAAAGCATCACGGGAGATCGGTATAGACTACAGTTGATGCTTTTGAGCCGAGCACTAATGAAAAAAACATTTCGCGAATAAAAATTCATTTAGAGATACAAGCATCACTCGATGCAAGCAAATTTAGTGCGATGAAGTTCTAAAGCAGGAAACACGTCACAATATATATATTTTCATTGCCACATCACACATAGATGAGAGTCGCCTTCACGACCTTCATTGCTTTACTTCTAATAGCTCCTATACCGTCATTTCAGTGTTCATGACCCCAATGATGACTCTTGAGACATGTCTTCGATTTCAAAAATATTATGCTTGTATGATAATAAACTGTGTATTCTTGATTGAGATGATTAGCTTTGCGTTGTTATCAATTTTTGTTCGGTAGAGTAATTATACTTCCCAATCCAGATTGAGATGATTAGATTTGCGTTGTTATCAATTTTTGTTCGGTAGAGTAATTATACTTCACAATCCAGATTGAGATGATTAGATTTGCGTTGTTATCAATTTTTGTTCGGTAGAGTAATTATACTTCACAATCCAGATTGAGATGATTAGATTTGCGTTGTTATCAATTTTTGTTCGGTAGAGTAATTATACTTCACAATCCAGATTGAGATGATTAGATTTGCGTTGTTATCAATTTTTGTTCGGTAGAGTAATTATACTTCACAATCCAGATTGAGATGATTAGATTTGCGTTGTTATCAATTTTTGTTCGGTAGAGTAATTATACTTCACAATCCAGATTGAGATGATTAGATTTGCGTTGTTATCAATTTTTGTTACGTAGAGTAATTATACTTCACAATCAAGATAATTAACCGCAAACATTGTTGCAATCAACCCAGTTACTTTTGGCAAGACGATGAGTTACGCTGACATACGTGGTTTGCTTCTGCTTTTAATGATAACCTTTCAGACGGCTTACCAACATGCCCTCGACAATATTACACAGTTTATTACCATGATTGCATATTTGTTTGCAAATCAGACTGAGTGGTTTTTCGTATATCACTAACATCTCAAAGATATTCATCCTTTAATGTACTGCATCGCTCTGCTATAAACTATTTCCACTCTGTATGATTTAAATTAATTTTTCCAAATGCTGCACATTCATGCTCTGTTAATCCAGTTTATCCTTCAAATTATTCCTATCTTCCTAGGCTTGTGTTGTGAGGCGTTGCTGTCTTCATTTCTCCGCAAAAAGTTGTTAGTGAATTTTGTTATCCCCCATTCTCCAGACCCCTGCCCATCGTATTTATTCGAGGAGTATTATTGCTTCAGTTCTTAAAGTTTGAATTCAAATTTTTGGAGGCCACCAGTGTCGGAAATAAAAGACGGCCTTTTGATCTTAAGAATGCGTCTCATGCAGTTTTGGCGGAATCAGTCAGTCAGTTAAGCGTGATACACGCTTTGGTCACTCATGTCTTAAAAAAGACATGACTGACTGGGCAGAAGATTATCCCGCAGTAGGTTGTCATTTGCTTTCTGCGATAAACTGGTTGCCAGCCAAGGTTATAGAACCCAATCTATCCTATTATTTAACCCATAAACTGGAGGGTATTTGTGCGTAGTTAAATGCAAGGAATTCAACTGGAATTTGAACTCGGCTCCCCGATTTGTCATTCTGATTCGATATCCACTGCATCACAACGCACATCCACACATTAGCGGAATCAGCCATATTATATAGTTCCCGTAGACGTCCATGCTTCCGAAGCGGACTGCAGGAACGTTTAGACACCAGCCGTAATATACACTTACTTTAGTCTTGATTGTAAACGCAACCCTACATGTGAAAGATCCGTTTACGTATAAGATAGTACAATTTTTAAACCAAAATGCATGATGACGGTTGCAATACATGGTCGTATTAAACTTAGGGCTGTAATTTGTTACCTATTTTAAGCGTCAGAAATACTGGTTTTACTATATTAAAATCGTATTACTTCTATTTGACCTAATTATACTTTCCAGGTTACATGCAACCCTTACCTTCTAAATGCGCGAAAAATCTCAGCATTCAGAGTGCCGACCTTTGATATAGATCTTCCAAGACATGGGAAATTGTGAACTGACTCCAGCCTGATATTTTTCACAAGCATTGTTGGTTCTTTGTAGGGCACAAGTTGAGAAGATACATCACTTTTATCTTGCTCGGGATCATCTCCAATTTAATACCATCGCAAGCGGCAGAGAAGCTTCTATGCTTTCTGATTGTGTTGCAACTCGTCAACAGAGTGCGCTACAAAGTCTACATCATCAGCACAGAGCTAATTTCTGATCAGACTCTCAATATTTTGGGATTTAGTGCTGAACCCTCTGAGATTGAGCAATCTACTAAATCTCAAACGGTCTCCAGCATTACGGTCTTTGAATAAATGTGATGTGAGCACAGCATAATAAATTAAGTATGTTTTCTGGGTTTTTTTATCATTTGATAGATACACTACCGTCCAAAATTATTAGGCCACCCCAGTGTGTTAAAAATGATGTATTTAATACTATTTTTTAGTATTTATTGCCAATTGATTAATTGTAAATGAAAATATAATGGTTCTTTTGTTAATACTGCACAATAACAAATGCATCAAATGAATTTATAAAAAATTAATAACTACCTATATTGCAGTTTCATCAATGAAAGAATGAAGAAGATTTAGGATAATTCGAACGAGTTCATCTTTGCTTCCTTGCCTTGTAAAACTTTGCACAGTAATAATACAAAAGAAATCATTTTATTTTCATTTAAAATTATCCACTTGGCAATATATACTAAAACTAGTTTGAAATACATAATTCCTTTTAAAAAACTGGGGTGACCTAATAATTATGGACAGCAGTGTATATAGGTATGTAGATGAACATAGATATGTACCGCTTTTTCTGGTGCATAATTCAAGAGATTTTGAATAAAGTTATAGCAAAATAGTGTGGTCGTATTGTGCAGTAGCGTTTTTCAGACATTATTACACTCTCATTCGAAATAGCAAGATGGTAAAATCACACAGATAGATAATAAAACAATCTTCTCTATCATAATAAAGATCGTAGTGTATTTATTTGTATATATATATATATATATACACATTATTTGTATATGTATATATATATATATATATATATATGTATGTATATATATAACTATATAGAATAAAAGTGCTAGAAGCCGTGAACCTTTTGTTTAAAGTGCAGATTTATTCTTGTTATTATCGTTATTTATATTACTTGCTTCTTGTATGATACATTTAGTGTTCATGATGGTATTTTTTACGCTACATATTTAGTGTTCATGATGGTATTTTTTACGCTACATATTTAGTGTTCATGATGGTATTTTTTACGCTACACATTTACTGTTCATGATGGTATTTTTTACGCTACACATGTTTCAACTCTAAAGTTGACTTTCTTTAGGCGATTAAACTTGTAACTTCACATATAAGGGTCCGTTTAGGCTCTCACACCCTGATTGAGCACTCTGGAAGAATGGTAGGCTTTGAAAAACAGTAGCTACTCTAGCATCTACGCTATATAATGTATAATGATAATATACCCGCTAAAAATCTGCCTCCTTTTACCGAGCGCTGATAGCTCAGAGGTAGAATCACCCACTGACGCCAATTCGGTCGGGTTTCAATCCTGGGTTAAAAAGAAATCGGCTGTCTAACCGTACTGAAGAGCTGTGATACAGCAAAACATATCTGTCTGCGGATGTCGCGAATATACGTTTAGGCAATTCTCATAGGAATATAAGAACAACTCAAGCTGTGTTGGATTCAGCAATCGGCCAACACCTGCTGGATGGTCAAGCTTGTGCCTCCTCTTATGAGGACAATTGGTTTTCTGTCCTGCACAGTGCTCGTTCATTTACGTGTTTTGGAGGCCATTTGCCTAAAAATCCAGCAGCCGAGCCTGTGCAGGCAGAAAGAGCAGTTCCTGCGCTCCTTGCAATTACTGGCGAGTTTGTGAGTGTAACATTTTTCTTTTTTATTTCACTCTTGTGGAATTGTATGTTTACACCCCCCTCACATTTTAATATTTTTCAATAAATTTATTTTTAAACGAATTCCATCTTCTCCCAGTATTACAAGTATTCCCTTTTTGGTCTTGTCCTCTTCTTTACCCCTTTGTAATTTTGTGCCAACGAAACCCTTGACTGAAAGGTTCCTCGGGTTTGGGAAAACAAAATGACGTCTACTCTTTTTAAGGCTATATATATATATGTGTGTGTGTGTGTGTGTCTGTTCCCTGCTGTCACGCTCAGATGAGATAACATGTAAGGAACAGCTAATGATTCTCTCACATATTTTGCTGTCATTTTTACGGCCGGGGTACATTCGTAGATAATAAAGCTCAAAGTAGGCAGGTGTTTTTAAAAATTGTTTACAAAAGGTATTTGATAAGTCGGCAGATATTTTTCTTTGGTAATCAGCATAATTGAAAGTCTTTTGTCAAAGTTTGTTTATATTTGAATTTTCTTTCTTTACATACTTTTCTCTCGTCATTCTGAATGAAGGAAAACATTTTAATTTTACTTTCATTGTTTATTTATATATAGAATTAAACTAACGATGTATCAGACAGAAAAGTATGATAGATTAACACCTCAATATTTTTTACTGAGTATGTCTAGTTAGCACCTGTCACCGAAAACTCAAAAATGAGTTTAAAATTTAAATTAGAAGAAATGCGCAGTGATTAATCACCCGATTCATACATATTTTTTATGTTAAATATTTTAGTAAAATATGCGTACAACATTGACATTTTAATGGATATGATAGTACAATTTTTCAACCAAAATGCATCATGACGGTTTCAGTACGTTGTCGTATTAAACTTAGAGCCTGTTTGTTACCTATTTGAAGCGTCAGAAATACGGGTTTTATTATACTCAAATCGTATTATAACCAAGAAAATAACGTAGAGGTACAGTATATCATTAGCAAGCAGATTTTACATTTTTCTGTGAATGTCTCAGGTACGTCTATTCTGTACTTGCACTGCTAACATTTTTTTTTCCATTTGGTCAAGTTTGTATCAGTCGCTTGTAACTGTAAAACGGAAACATAACGCCGTATAATGTGTTATCGACTTGATTTACTCTCGGTTCATATGACAGATATTTATTTTTTATATGAAGCAGACATTACATCTTAACACAGAATATCCGCCTCACCAATCATCCAAAGACATCAACGAAAATAAAGAAAGTCAAAAATATTTTAATGACAGAATCTCAAATTTGTGTCTATAGACGAATGCAAAAGTATAAAGCTGTAGCATAGCCAGACCAAAATTACAGGCAGACCAAAATTACAGGCAGACCAAAATTTTAGGCAGACCAAAATTATAAGAGATAAAAAATTACACGTATATAAAGACAAACCAAATATATACTATTTTATAGTAAAGTCATACCAAAAGTTTTTTATACAGTATTAACAGTATGTCCTACATTTTTATTAAAAAAAGTAAAACAACAACAATAAGAATAATGCCAAAATTCTTTGAATTTAAAAGAAATCAACTCAATCTAATTACAAAGATTACGGTTCAATCGAGTGGGAATTCAATTTACATTCCACAAAAAATAAAAATACAAATCCCAAAAAGTGAAGATAATATTTTAGAAAACTTACAGAAATATGGATTCTTTATCTCCAAACCATCTGCAGTTTTGTGCTCGAAACCAACACAAATAGATATTTACGATGACCTGCTTATTTGATCAAAAAACAAGAGTGCGATCACAAAGTACTGAATTCGAGGAAATTGCACTGCCGAACGTCTATTAGTGTCCCGAGATATCTTCAGTATTCAGTTAGAATACATATATACAGTCCGTTGCTGAACGTATATTTGTGGTCTAAATCTTCACTTTGATGCATGACTTGCTGCGTTGTCTTGCATAAAGACTGGTCTTGCTAAAGACTGGTTATCAAGCCATTCAAAGAAATATTGCTCTAGAAAATCCCAGTAACTTTT
Organism: Ascarosepion bandense; assembly: GCA_037127315.1. Classification (NCBI taxonomy): domain Eukaryota; kingdom Metazoa; phylum Mollusca; class Cephalopoda; order Sepiida; family Sepiidae; genus Ascarosepion; species Ascarosepion bandense. Next base: position 148,455 of record JBBBDQ010000229.1, on the reverse strand, counting down.
GGAATTCATTTTAACTCCGTATTTCACTTTAAATGAACCCACGAACCCATTACTAATAATCCCAGCCCATATCATGATCCCACCGCCGCCTTGTTAGCGTTTAAAATTTTTTCTTGAGTCATGTTGCTTGCAAACCCATCCTCGATTCCATTCATCGGGCCCATCAGAGGTGATCCTTGATTCGTCTGTAAAAAGCACTTTACTGAAATCAGTTTTCATGTATTTTTTGCCCACTGGAATCTTTCCTCATGTTTGTTTGTTAAAATGGGGTTTTTTATTTGATTTTTTACATCAGCAAACTTCCTTAATGCTTTACACCTTGTTTCCCTTGACACCATAGGAGCTCCAGCGGCCTCAAATATGAACACACTTGACACATTTGGGTTTCTTATTAATTCTCTTCGAATATGTGATAGATCTCGCTTTGTTAAATTCCTGAATTCAGCCTGAGACTTGTTTTTCCTTGTTTGAATTCCTATTTGACATGTTTTCTTTATTGTTCGATGATCCCTTTTCAAACCCTTAGACTTCAAATCCGAAGAATTTACTTTGCTAATTTCTTTGATTATATAGTTCTTTTCATTCATTGTTAGTTATTTTTTAGGATCCATAATACTAAATTCTAGTTCTTGCAAATAATCTCTTGACACTGCAAATTGCTATAATTACTAAAAATACTAAGTATCAATCTGAAATTGAAAACTGGGACTTAATTGCTTTCATGCTTACTCGCTATACATAATAGTAGAAATTATTTTATTGGATAACACATATCTATGAATTTTATATAAAATATTTGGCAATATTTCTTTTGCATATAGTCTCTAGACGCAGTTTATACTTACCATCACAAGAGAAGGTCAGAGAGAGAAAGAGAGAAAGTAGATCAAGAAATCAAGAGCTCAGAGTGAGAGATCCACAGGAGATCAGCATAAGCAGCAAAGCAGTGGGCGATAGGCAGAGATAGCCAAGACTGCTACCGTACGACCATTGAGAGTCACGAATTACTGTATTACTTCCTAACCCGTATTTATTTGTTCTACTAACATATTTCCACTTATTTGTATTTTTCTGTGTTTAATATATATATATATAACGTTATTTACTATTTTGGTGTTTTTATTATTTCTTACTGGATTCTTTACCGTGTCCATGGCACAAAACTAAGGACATCTTCAGTTTTCTAAAAAAAAAAAATAAAGATTTCAAAAATTAACAAACATTTTCATCGATATCTGACTAAATCAACCTTCTCACTATAACCAAAGATTTTGGGATTAAATAACCCACAGAGATTGACATGCCGTTAAACGAAAACTCAAACTGAAACTCACACTCTAACATCAGTATTTCATAGTCAGCCTATGAACGTATTTCATAGTAATCCTATGAAAGAAAAGTGAAACTTAATTCCGTGACTGATGATCACTTGCCGCTGTGAATTCTGATAAAGCTAAACACGCTGATATTGTCATTAAAGACAAAAAATGAACCACCATTTCAAAACACTGAGAAAAGAATTCAAATGACTCATGGTTTAAAGTTTAGTTTTATCCCTTGGCTATTCTAAATGGAAGGTTCCTTCCGTGACTGCCGATAAACTCCGTGAGCGAGCAGGATAACTTTTTGCATAGGTTTAATCGTAATGTTAGCCGTTTCTTCATAAGGAAACATTCGGAATTCATTAATCGAACAGCCAGTGATACTTTTGGCTAAAATTCAGAAAATCGTTTGATTGAAACATTTCTTTTCAGGTAAATAATGTTTCGTAGATCTAGTAGTTTTTTCCTACTGTTCATTATTGACGGAATCTTTTCTTGATGAAGTCATTTCTTTTGAGTTACATGCGATAACCATGATAGCCTCTGCTTATATTGAAGGTTTTCAATTGTTGTTGTTTGTGTCATTTGTCATCTGTAGGCCGATATATTTTTCATATAACCGATTCACTCCTAGCAAGGAAGTACTGCCACTGATGCGCAGAGTTTTACAAATGAGTGGAAGGAAAAGACAGAAAAGAAAACAGTGTAGGTGATTTTGTAAAAAGAGTAAGAAAGATAGGAGTCACAGAAATAAAAGATAGCAATTGACATTGCATTTAAACTTTTAGTGATTGTAGCTATCTGGGAAGCAAGTATGGGGAAACGAGTTCCACAGGCGTTAAGTGCGAGAAAAGAATCTGTTAGAGTAGAATTCTCACAGAACAGTGTTTTGCATATGACACAACTCGTACATGTCTAAGAAATCAGCTAAGAAGAAGATACACATGCTGCCTTTCAAATGTTCAGTCTCGTTGAGAAGGATGAAGTCTATGCTGCAATCTATATTTGAAATCATAGATTCCTTTACAATAATCTTTACTCCGTACAAGGTCCAAGAGTCACTATAATTATGAAGTACAGTTTACGGGGTGATGTTAACCACCAGGAGGGTGGCTTGTTCCATTTTCTTGAGCTTACATTTTCGGGTAACATGAAGTGGTAAGATCACATTGAACCAATTAGTAGGTAAAAAAGTTGGTTCACTGTGTTGTGCTAGACATTTTTTCTTTCCTGAGTCGATCTTGCATATCTATAAGTTTACCATTCATCTATGTCTTAAATATTGCTGCCACATATGGTCCGGTGTTTGTGTCATATATCTAGAGATCCTTGATAAAATCCAAAGACGAATCAGCAACACTGACCGGTTTATTACTTTCTAACTGCCATAAACTCCTTCCCTGTTCCGTTTCTAAAAATAATTTCACGGTACTTGTTTGAATGAGCCCTTTGATACGGTTCCTGGGGATTATTCATTTAAGCGCAGAACTAAATTAGCAAAAAGGTTTCAATTTACATCTGAAGTGGCTAGATGTAACCGTATATTCTCTGCTAGCAATTGTCTTTCTCGCTTGTGGAACTTTCTTCCAGCTTCTTGCTTTTAAGTCAAGTTAGACGTTTAATAATTTAATCGTGATGTCAATCGTTTTCTACTGTCTTCTGGATTACTATTTTATTGTTTTCTCGTCTCCGTATTGCATCTGTTTTCTAATTCTTTCACAATTAGTAACCCTTTGAATCTTAGTGGCTTTATAACCTTGGGTGATTTCGATTAGAAAAAACAATACTTGTGAAAAATAAAGATTAACCTTCGACTTGGATATATTAAAAATGTTTTGATTGGAAAAGCACCCACTTGGGAGTCTGTGTCACAAGGCAGCGATATGGAGAAAGAAGGTACTTGAACGGCACTTACGTCTCACGAGTGGAATACGAGGAGAACGAGCGTGGTTCACTACAATGCGCGTGGAAAGGGTAGAACTGGTGGAATTGAGGAGTGTAGTTCGCTTATACCCGTTCCATGGAAATAGCGACAGAGCAAGGAGAGACATGAGGATGAGGGTGAGTAGTTTTAAGGTGGAAAACAATTCATCGTCCACAACAACACGGAGACACATTTGGACTCTATCAAGACTGGAAAGCGCAGACTGGATAGCCCCTGCCTATATATGACAGCAGTATTCTATTTTCACAGTGATCTAGCCCTTGTAAAGGTGCAGCATGACGAGAGGGGGTCAAGTAATTATTGGGCCGATAGAAGGAACCAAGTATTTCTTTTTTTTAGTTTCAATGCACGAGAACTTCTTCAGGAAAACACATTTCATCGCGACAGGTAAAAATTCCGAATCTGCTCGGTAATGATATAAAGTACTAGTTTGATTTTCGCATATGGTTGTGTGCAGCTAGCACTAAATTTGTTGAAATTAAAGATGATTTACATGTCCTCTCTCTGAGTAGAGTGCTATATGTAAACACAAAACCAGGAGCTCTTTCATCCGATTTTGATAGACAATGCAATAGTAATATAACACTGTAAACATCAAAAGTTCCAACTTAACATCATGGAAGAACTTTACAGACACTGAAGGCAATTCGCTATGAATATAAAATCTTCCTATTTTTTTTCCTTTTTTTAAAAGTCTAATTCTCATAATTTATACTATTTTTAAACTTTTAAAATTCCGTAATAATTTCATTTTTCACCAGTTTTTCTCGGTTCAATCGAGTCCATAATATGCCTTATTTATAAAAGCAATTAAAAGCTTTTCCAATTAAATAATGACATAGATTTATTGTATTGTTTACTGAGCAGATTTTCGTTAAATAGTGTTTCTAAAACAAATTCATAATTTAAATTCCCCAAAGAATTCTACTTTTTATGAATATAAATATCAAGAGGCTGAAATTTTAATTTTTTTAATTTCATAAAATTAAGTGATATAATTTTAACAAAGTTTCCTTTTTAAAAAATATTTTTTAAATAATTTAATTTATTTGTGAATAATTCCAGAAAATTTTATTAAAATTTCTTTCAGTTATTTGAATTTTGCAAAAATGTCTGTGTTTTTACCAAAAATTGACGTTAAAATTCCCATATTAATCTTTGGCCAACCAACTTACGCAAGATTTTTAAAAACATATTTCGTATGTACTAAAAATATTTTTTTCAGAATAATATATCAATACAAAATAGATTTGTCTTTTCTCTTAATAATGACATAAACAATCTGACGATCAAATTTCAGTTTCATCAAGGCTGGTGTCTTTTTCATCATACTATGCACAGTTTAGCGAAAAATAGAGATACTTATTTAAATTGCTTAAGAAATATAAGATCATTTTTCTTCATTCTACAAAAATATCTATCTCCGTTTCATAGCATAGTGTACTGACGTTTATTTCGAAATTTGTACATTAAAATCTTAAATACAACATTGTTTATCACACTGAATTCTTCTTTTTTTATGTGACCTACGTTTATCTTGAGGTTTTTGACAAAATCCTAAGAAAGGATATGCAATATAATCAATCCTGACCTAAGAAGCCCGCCTTCATTCGTTTTCTCACTGAAGTGATGTGACTTGACTCTGTCTTTTCTACGTGTATTTTCATGGCGACGTCTCTGACGAAGCTTTTTACCTGGTTCCCCGACCGCTTTTACTTTCTTGTGGTACCAGATTGACATCAAGTTCCCACTTTTGTACCGTCAAAATAGTTTAATGTAACTCTTCTTCTACTCTAAAAGTTTCTTTTCTCGCCCTCCCGTTTGTGGAACGCCCTGTGGTTTGCTTCCCCAATGCTACAATCTCTCAAATTTAAAATTCAACGCCAATTGTCATCATCTATCTCCTTGATTCCCATCCTTCTATTACCTTTTCTTCGACGCTCCCTACACCTTGTAGTTTTTGGAGTTTTTTCTCACTGCAACCCCTTCAGAATCACTGAGAGTTCTGCCCTGCTTAGGGAGAAATGATTATAAAAAGAAAAAAAAATGGAAACGAAAGTTGAGCATAACACATAATTTCTGCAAGTTTTATTTACATTTTTCTACCTGTTATCCGACACCAAGAGAAACACATGAAATAGTCTAGCAAATATTCCTTACCAGTTACCTTTAAAGAACATTTACAAACAAAATATTGTTGCCATAATATTCCATTGATGACTAAATACTGTATTATCCTGTAGCCCAAAAGACAATAAGACCATACAATTATGACATAACTTCATCAACAGGAAATTTAATAATGCCAACAACGAGATTAAACACCTCGTCGTCCAAATTGAGAAAATTAATGAAGCTGTAAAGTTCGCTATATTTGCCTACCAATTTAACAAAATCTCTCTAACATAAACACGATACTGGCTACCTCGCAATATCTACTTTGTCTTGTTAAAAATGTCTAACAATATTTAGAAATAAGAAAATCATTATGTTTAATTTAGGCAATTAGTTCTATATGTCTCTTTCTGTTATCAAGCCAGTTACAGAGAGCACGACAAAGTCAAAGTCTCTAAAAGAATTAAGTTTTGAGAGGATCGCTATTTTGATAGTGTGCTATATATATATATTTGAGTAGACGCTTCGTGTTTGTTTGTTGTTTTTTTCTGATTATTTTAAACCGTATTTATTTCGTCTACCGTTATGCACACGTCATTTTGGACGCGTGTTTCCTTTGAAATGGCAGATGGCAAAATCTCTCAAGAATAACATTTTTAGAGGCTCATATTTAGAATATTATCAACAATATCTACTCTTCCTGAAAAGGACTATTTAAGTAATCAAAATATATATTCGATAATGAGTTTGAGATTAAAAGTCTATAACTTATATTCCTTCAGATTCCATTAGGTTTAGTAAATTATCTATATATATAAAAGACAATCTGTGTGTTAGTGTGTGACTGTAAGCTATGCACGCCTACATTTTTTAAACTACGCCATTCAAACTTTCTAGGGACACATATCTACAGGAACGCCAGATCGACACATACTTTTTGAGTTTAAGTTCAGCAATTTTCTCTTTCGCACTTTTTGGCCAATGGTGCAGATTGTTTACATTTGCTTCGTAAAACATCTAAGATCTACGATGGTTGCTAGATTACGTCACAAAAATCAAATCACACGTGTCAAACGCGACTAAAAAAAATGACCTTTATATTTAATTTTTATTCCGACGTTTTAAAAATTCATTTGGTCAACAAAACGTGTGAATATTATTCCCTGTAATTTTGAAAAAGAAGAAATATTAAAAAAAAAATTCTGAACTGAGAGCGTAATAGTTTTTATATTTCTACATTTTTAAATATTCTTCGAAAAATTCTGAACTAAGAGCGTAATAGTTGTTATATTTCTAATTTCAGTAAAAAAAAAAAATAATTTTTATTTTTATGTTAAATTCATTTAGTCAAACAAAAATGTAAATATTTTCCCCCGTAATTTTGAAACAAAAACAAACGCAATGTTTTTTATGGAATTTTTAAAACTATTTTTAAAGAACAATCTTTTAAATAATTATTTTTTATATAACCGAGATTTAAAGGAATTTATCCATTTAATATTATTAAAATTATTGCATCACGAGATTTGATGTTTACGTATTGTAAACATTGCGTTCCAAGTAATTTGGCGGCCATCTTTGATTAAATAGCAGGCACTCACACTAGGTGTGCTCAGTTTTTGTAGATTTTTTCACAAGCCTCCTAAGAAAAGAGCTCAGTTAAGCTCTCCTTTCCAACTTTCAATAAATGATTTCCATCTACTCCTCTCATTGGCATCTTCTACTACAAAAATGTTCTGAGTTGCACGGGCAACGCCAGGCGATGATGCTAGTTATAAATATGAATCAATTTTGTTTTCAAAACAGTGTTTCATTTAAGCTTTGACTAGTGTTCTTTGTTAGATCGAACGAAATCCAAATTTTTGCTTAAGGAATTATTTACATTTTTCGCATATTTATTCGAATATAGAATATTACACACTGCTGCTTAGCTATAGTTCGTCATCCGCTAATTTTTGTTTACGTGTCAAAACTATCCTGCACTCCTTCCTGCCTTTCATTCGGGAGGAAGCTGACTATAATTCACAAACACACATAGAACACCGTAAGTCTCTTTCATATACACCTGCCACATACATGGGCATATTCTCCGTTAACTATAAACTTACGAAATATATTCAGTTGCTCTTTTAAAAGAAGATACATAAAAATATTCAGTAATTCTTTTCTTTGAATTGAAATACAAACAAAAAAAGAAAATACAACACTTACACAAATATATTCCTCTAAAATTTCTGCTTGGTAAAAATATTTGGCATATTAAAACAGAAATTCTTATAAGTTAATTTGATACGTTATACCGATAGCAAATATGGTACCTACCTGTGTGTGCTGTCAATTCTTTGCTATACAACTTATAGAAATATATTACAAGTTAGTGTCTCAATATAGAGATAGGAGGCATGAACGTATGTAATTTTGACACAGTTAATCGTATACTGTCGACTCACTTCATTTACAGTTAAGCCTAAGTTTTGGGCAACTAATATCCTAGTGTACGTATAGCGGTAGTTATAGACAATCTATCAGAATTTTCATTTCGAATCAAAACAATGAAGTAACAATTCTAATTTGCAACTTATGACAAACAAGAAAAACTTTATACTTTGATATCTTCCATGTCTTGTAACGTTTTTATCAGATATCAACGTCTCGCCTGAATGAATGTATTCGAATATGTTCATTGCCGTCAACAGAGAAAGACAGAAACAAACATTGATTTTTTAAACTTCACAATTAAAACAGCAGTTTTAATTGGCATGTCGTTGTGTTCAACTGATGCATACAACGTGTTTGTTGATTACTCATGTCTTTATATTTAATTTGCTGATATTTCTTATGCACGTAAGTATATTTTCGCAATTTTAGAATGTGCCATTTATATTTTTAGTTGCTCTCATGTAAAGAACTTTATATATATATATATTTAAAGTATTCAATTTTGGACTGTTGAACACATATTTGTTGTCACTATCTCAATATGTCATCTGTTGTGCTCCCGAGAGACGATCTGGTTCTATAAATAAGAATGACAGGGAACTTCGTTCTGAACACTTTATTTAATCTAAGAGAATAAAATGTTCTCGTTCCGCTAAATACGTTTAGTGGAGATAACACGCGTAGTTCTTATTTAGGAGTTCTCAGTTATTACTTGTTCTGTTTGCACTGAGTCGAAGTCCGCTCTATGTTAGGTTCTTGACTATTGTCACACACACACACACACACACACACACACACACACATATATACATATATATATAAAAGATTGTGTCTCTTTAACTCATGGGTATATCATACTCCATTTTTAAAATACCCAAAAGCATTCTTTTGGAAAACTAAATTTCTGCTGCCCGAAGCCTCCCTTTTATCCTTGAGGAGGTCACGGTCATACAGAAGGACAGACATCACATAGCAATCCAGCATCCTCTTCTTTGTTTTTAATGAGATTTTCCTGTCTTTCAGTATTCTGGTTAGCTTTTGAAATACGTCCTTGGTCACGCCAATGGGTTTTGGATCTTGACATCGCACTTTTCATCCTCTGTCAGTATGCTTCCCAGGTATTTGAGTTTCTTTACTTGTTTTATTTTAGTTTCTCCAGCCTTTATTAGCATTTGAGGGGGTCATTTGAGGGGGTCTTCTTTTTTTCTGATGACCTTTCATTCAGTTTCCTTGGTTTATGATTTCTTCTCACTATCTGTCGCTACATTCTCTAGGAGGTCCTGCATTCTCCTTTCTGTGTCTGCTATCAGCACTGTTTCTTCGTATCTGACGCTGTTGAGGTTGTGGCTGCTAATGACGAATCCTGGCAAGGTTTTTATTTCTTTCAGAATTGTTTCGCTATATAAGTTGAATAGATCCGGTGAGAAAACATATCCTTTTCTTACCCCACTTTTTTTATATATCTGCTGAAATCACTTCCTACCTGTACGCAAGCAGTTTGCTGCCAAAATATATTCTTAATTATCCTAACGTTATTTCAGAAAATGTCGAGATTGTCGAGCATCTTCATAAGGTTTTTGTATCGTACTTTGTCGAACGCCTTTGCGTAGTCTATAAAAGTCCTACTGCATTTCTATTGCTCTTTGAGATAACATTTTGAGCACAAGTATCACATTCCTTGTTCCGTTATATTTAACAAAGTCACACTGTTCTTGTCCTGTTTCTGGACCAATTCTTCATCGCCCTCTGTTCATCAGAACCCGGATAATGGTTCATTAAGCTGATTGTTTGGTGGAGTTCACATTCTTTTGCACCTGGCTTCTTAGGTAATGCTATAAAAATTAATCTGATTAGGACTTCCGGTATATTGCCGCTGTTGTAGATTTCGTTTACTTTTTCTGTTAGTCTGTTTACGCCAAAGGCTTCTAGGGACATCAACATCTTTATTACATCACGTCTAGTGCCGCTGCTTTGTTTCTTTTTTATATGGCCATTGCCGAGTCCATTTCGATTTTTAATATTTTTGGTCCATTCATAATTTTGTACACTGTTGGTTGCTCTCTCTATGTCGTGAAAGAGATCTCCAATATACTAGTCCTATCTCTGAAGTATTTTTTCTTTTTTAAATATTAGTGTGCCATCCGTTGCTTTTATACATCCTTTTGATGAGCATGTTTTTTGCCCTGTTAGTTCCTTTATTTTTTATGCATGCCTTCATTATTTGTTGCGCTCAGTCTCTCTACCTTGGCACATTTGTTGTTAAGCCATATTTTTTAGCCTTCATTTTCTCCTTCTTTCCTTGTGTATTTTCTTGTATAGCTTTCCGTATCTTAACATCGTTTTTGTCTCTTTTTCATCAGGTCAAGAATCTCTTCAGTGATCTAGCCATTCTTCTTCCGATATGATTTTTCCTTTGTGATGATGTTGTTTTCTGATATCACTAGAGCCACTCTTAGTGCGTCCCATTTTGAGCTACCGTTACTAACTTGTCCCTCGTATTTAGTGTTCACACTGTCCATATACTTAGTTAGACAAACATTACGGCATCTTCCTTGACGAATTTCACCTCAACATAAAAAAATGACTAGTAAAATAGAAATGAGCATTATAAAAATAAATAAACATGATATATCAATATCATTCAATAAGTCAAGTTTCAATAAAGATATACTACCTAAATATATATACATACTCATGTATATATATATATATATATATATATATATATATATATATATATATATATATATGTATGTATGCATGTGTGTGTGTGTGTGTGTGTGTGTGTGTGTGTGTGTCCTGTCTCCCTTCATGTGTTTCATACGAGTCAAAGTACCGAGAAGCGCGGTTAGTGGCTGAATGCATATATCGACAGAAATTATCTTATTAATTAAAAAAACAACTAACAGAAGTCTTGCCATTGTTTTCATCTCAACCTTTCAGCCAGCCAGTCAGATCTTCAAGCTTTAGGTGTAGGCTAAAATGTTGAGATAAATCATTATCATTATTCGTCAATTTATCCTATGTATTGCGAATACATTCTCTCACTTGATTTCCACTGACATATTCCAGTTGCTTGTACTACAGAATGTTACTCCTTTCAATACTTGAAAAAGTGCTAACAGTTAGTAGACATAAAAACCATTGACAACAAAGTTCTTGTAGGTAGAAGTCGACGGTATATTTAACTATTCGTTCAAGGAATGTCTCCAAAGAAGGCAACGTCTAATCTTATCAGGCAAAAGAAAGCGATAAAATACAAGGGTTTAGAGAAATTGAAAAAAGCCTTTGTAAACTTTTTTAAGCAGAGGTAGACGAGGATTCAAGATAGCAGTTTCTTATAACAGAACATGATTCAAGGTAACAGATTCTAAAAAAGAATAGGATTCAAGGTAACAAATTTGTTTAAAGTATAGAACATAATGCAATTTGTTCTTACAAAAGACTAGGATTCACGGTAAATGATTCTTATAAACGAACTAGCAGTATAACTCGGCGTTGCTCGTGTGTAATAAAAGCTTTAAAACTAATCCATGGTCCTAGAGCTCAGACTCTTTGGACGCTGGCACGAAAGACTAAAAAGCAATAGTTGTTTCTAGTTAAAACGAAACCGTAGACTGAAAGAAAAATGAATGGATGTAAGTCAAATTTTGATTTCCTGGTATCAATATTAAATAAGTTGAATGTTGAAGGCTAAATAAAGTTCTCTGAGTAAGTGGCATCATGGCTGAGACTAAAAACTACAATTATACCTACTTAGAGCCAAACCTAAAGCAAAAACTAAAATAAAAGGGCTGAAAAAATACAGACATATAGGCAGATAAACAGACACACACACAAATATCTTGCCTTATATATATATATATATATATATATATATATATATATATATATCAACCTTGAAACTTCTGAATATAGTTTCTTATGTCTTTGTCTATGAGTGTATCAAATTTGAATTGGTTCAGGCGTTTCGGAGTCTATAGTTAACGGACACGCAGACACACATTGAGACACATACACACACAGAGAAAAAAGTTCCATTTATAAATAAGATTAGATTAGATATGATTCAAGATAAGAGATTGGCATAAAAACCAGAATTACAGGCAACAAATTCTTATGGAAGAAAATAATTCAACGTAAAAAATACTTATAAAAGAACAGGCGTCAAAGTAACAGAGAATGAGATCCAACGTTGAAGATTATTTTTTAAAAATATTTTTCAACGTAAAAGTTTCTTACAAAAGAAGATGATTCAAGGTAACAGATATTTATAAGAAAACACAAATAAAAAAACATAATTATATAAAAAGAATTTAAGGTAGCATTCTTATAAAAGAATAGGATTCAGTGTTATTAATTTTTAAATAGAAAAATATTCAAGGTAACAGATTTTTATTAAAAATTGTGTCACGGTAACAGGTTTTTGTAATGAACATAATTCAAGAAAACATATTTTTAAAAGAACAGGATTGAAACAGAAGATTATTATCAAGTTAACAGATTCTTATAAAAGAATAGGTTTCAGGGTAACAAGATAAAACTCAGTGTAACATTTTTCATAAAAGAATAAGATTCATTGTAGCATATTCTTAAAACAGAATTGTATTCAAAGTAACAGATTCTTATAAAAGAGTAGGATTTAAAGTAACAGATTCTTATGAATGAATAGGATTAAACGTAAAAAAATCTTATAAAAAATAGGATACAACAGAAGAAATTTTAAAAATAAAATAGGATTTACAATAATAGATTTTCATATTAAAATTGGATTCAGAGTAACAGTTTATGATACATGAATAAAATTAAGAGTGACATATTTTTATTAAATTAAGTAGTAGAATTTTATAAAGAAATACGTTTTAGGGTAACAGGTTTTTATAAACTAACATGATTTAAGGTAACCGATTTTTATTAAAAATACGATTCAAGGTAACAGATACTTAAGAAAAGAATGGGATTGAACTAACAGATTCTTGTAAAGAATAGGATTCAGCGTAGCTAAATTTTATATAATAACAAGATTCAAGGTCGCATATTCTTATAAATGAAAATAATTCAACATGATTCAAAATAATAGATTCATATAATAGAATATGATTCAGCGTAACAGATACTTATAAACGAATAGGATTCAACGTATCAGATTCTTTTAAAAGATTTGAATTCAGAGTAACAGATACTAATAAAAGAATGTGATTCAACGTAACGGATTCTTATGAAAGAATAGGATTCAAGGTAACAGATGTTTATTAAAGAGTAACATTCAATGTAATAGATCTTATTAAAGAATAGTATTCGGAGGCACAAATTCTTATAAAAGAATAGAATTTTACTTAACGAATTTTATAAATGGAAATGATTCAAGGTTACAGAGTCGTATAAAAGAATAGGATTCAAGATAACAGATATTTAAATCAGAATATAACTGAGAGTAACAGTTTCTCATAAAAGGGGATTTAACATATTAAAATACTTATATAAGAATAAAATTTAGCGTTATAAATTCTTATAAAAAATGGGATTCAAGGTAACGGATTCTTATAAATGACTAAGTTTCAAAGTCACAGATTCCTATAAAACAATAGGATACTCAGTAACAGTTTCTTTTAAAAGATAACGATTCAAGGTAACAGATTTTTATAAATGACTAAGTTTCAGAGTCACAGATTTCTCTAAAACAATACGAGACTCAGTAAGAGATTCTTTTAAAAGATAACGATTCAAGGTAACAGATACTTATAAATGACTAAGTTTCAGAGTCACAGATTTCTCTAAAACAATACGAGACTCAGTAAGAGATTCTTTTAAAAGATAACGATTCAAGGTAACAGATACTTATAAATGACTAAGTTTCAGAGTCACAGATTTCTCTAAAACAATACGATACTCAGTAACAGATTCTTTTAAAAGATAAGGATTCAAGGTGACATTCTTATATGAGAATAGGATTCAGAGTAATGGTTTCTCCATTCCGGGGTTGCTTGTGGAATCGGCATGTCAAAAGTATCTTCAATGACACTCATTACTTCATTTTCTTCAGGAGAAGCGCTTTCAGCATCGTCCGACAGGCGTTTCCGGATTTCATTTAAATCTATTTGTAAATGAAGTTTTTACTTTTAATTATATATTTTATATTTTCTACTCTTGTCAAATGTACCCATTTCCTAGAATTATTTATTATCCTGGAACATCCGGAAAAACGTTCTCTCCGTGTTAGGAGCGTTTTGTAATTACCGTATTTGTTTGTCCAGGTTTTTATTTTTTTGGAAAGTTGGTTGTCAAACACAGGCCTTATTTTACGCGCTATCATTACCTCGGATTCGGTAATGATGATGGTGTGTTGATTTTAGGCGTGTTTCTATACATCTGAAGAAACTGTTGTAGGACTTTTTCTCTTGGTGTTCCCGTAGATTTCTTCAGAGCTCTTTTAAGCGTGTCATCGAAGTGCCCGGCCTGTCTTTTTGGACCTTGGCTGATATGCAGCAATCGGGATATGATTAATCTAGAAGATCTCAAAACATCCTTCAATTTGCCGGACGTAAATTGTGTTCCATTGTCCGACTCAAAAAAATGAATAACGCAAACTTCGCAAACTGTTCGTGTAGGAAATTGATTGTCACTTCTGTAGTTAGATTCCTACATATAAGAAATTCAAGGCACTTAGAAAAACTATCTACTATTATAAGATAATAGAATCCGTCTAGAGGATCTTCAAAATCTACATGAATTCGAGACCATGGCCGGTCCGTTTCGGGCCAAAGACTATATTTGATAGGAGGTTCCTTAGCTGCAAAGGCACAACCTTTACAGGGTTTTACCATATTTTCGATATCCTTATCCATGTTAGGCCAGTATAGATAACTGCGCATAAAGTTTTTTATCTTAGTGATCACTGGATAACCCGCATGGAAGTCTTTCAGAATTCTTCTTTGTAGTGTTGTCGAAATGACAACTTGCTCACTATATAGAAGTACTTCGTCGCATAAAGAAAATATATATGAAATCTGTTTGACTTTTCAAGAATTTTAGTTTTGCCTTGCCTGATTAACTCATTGTTTAGCGCTTCTTGTTTTATCTGGTCGAGAGTTAAAGGGAATTCTCTTAATGTGTTGGACAATGTAGTTTTACATTCTCCTTCTGTTCGGAGAGAAGCAATCACAGTATTCTAAGAGATTTTATGGGTTTAGGGATTAATCTGGATAGTGACATGACAGAGTATTTTAGATGGTAAAAAATCAGTTTTGAAGTTATAGTTCAAAATAATTGTTCCCTGTCTCCGCAGTTCACTTGCTGTATGCACAGGCAGACATTTTTTAGAACCGAAGATCGTTGGTAACGGTTTATAGTCCGTCTGCGGTGTAAAGTGTCTATCATGAATGTACCGGTGAAACGTCTTTACTGAGAAAATAATCCCTAACGACTTCTTCTCAATTTGCGAGTAATTCTTTTCTGAAGAAAGAAGTATTCTCGACGCATGATTTATTGGTTTGTGAGATCCATCTGGGATCTTATGCAGAATGCATGCTCCAGTGCCATACAAGCTGGCGTCGATTTCAACTATAATGCCCAGGTCTGGGTTCTAGTGTGTGGGAAACAGGTCCGAGGTTAAAACTTTATTTATTTTGAGGAATGCTTCTTGGCATTCTGGTGACCACTTCCAGTTCTTGTCCTTTTTCAAGAGTTCGTTTACCGGAGCACGCAAGTTGTGTATGTTTGGTATAAAAACTTGGAAATAGATTGCCAATCCTAAGAAACTTTATAAGGTAGATACATTTTCGGGACCTGGCAATTTCAATGATTGCTGTAGCCCAATCTGGATCTGGTCTTATGCCCTCTTTACCAAAAATCTGTCTCAAGAATTTAATTTTCTCCATAAAATATATTTCGCATTTGGATTCTTTCAATTTGCACTCGTACTCCTGAAATCTTGAGAAGACTTTATGAACATGTTCCTTATGATTTGCTACATTCTGACCGATCATTAATATGTCGTCCAAATATGCAACGTCAAGTCAAAGTCAAAGTGTCTCAGCATAAAGTCAATTGATGCTGGAAAATTGCCCCGGACGATAGACGTTCAAACTGGTACAACTCACGATGGGTGTTGATACATCGCAACTTACAACATTCTTCCTCCACCCGTATTTGAAGATACGCGTAACTGACTTCGATTATTGAAAAAATAAAATATTCCTCAGTTTAGTTTCGCGAAAGTTTTATCCGTTTTAGGGAAAGCATTATGATAGTCTTTAAGTGCCGTTTTAAACCCATAAAAAAAACCGGCGTAAGCCCTAATCTTGTTTGACTTCTTCTTTATATTGACGGTCGGTGAAGACCGTTGAATTTACTCAATTTTCGACAAAACACTGGTTCTTTTTAGTCTGTCGGGTTCTTCATTTATCTTTGATAAAGAGGCGAAAGGCACATTTCGTTCCTTCTTAAAGACTGACTGGATGTCACCTTTTAATTCGAATTTTGCCTTCATCTTATTACACCGACCAAGACCCCCACAAAAATTTCCGGAATAGTCTCTTTTAAGTCTTTTATTATATTATTTGCCTCGGTGGTTAGGTTTTTGAGTTTTTGGCAAAATTAATTAATTGGCATATCCCACAAATTAAATTTCTCTATCCAGTAGGTGCCAAATATATTTTCTGTATTTTTTAATACAAACTCTTTTTAGTTTTAACGTCCTTCCTTGAAATGTTACATTTGTGATAAGTTTTTACGTCAGCATGATTTTATCCCCTGCCATGTATCTGGCCATTTTAGTAGTTCTTAGCAGGTTGATTTTCCCAACTTTTTCCAAGTGTATATATTTATCATTGTTAAATCTGAACTAGAACCCAACTGCAATTTGATATTTTTATTTAGGATTGTTTTGGCACGTACTTCCTAATATTTAACTCCTTTTGTTTATCTTTCGTGTTTTTTACGTAGTTATTAACCTTTTTCTCGCTCAACAATGTGAGCTCTTGTTCCCGATACATCTAGACATATTTATTCCGTTAAGGGCAGTCTTTCTACCAATGTAATAATCCACAACCGAAACATGGGTTAGGAAACAAATTGTCTTGTTTCTTTATTGACTGGTTTGATTTAGAGGGAGAATCAATTTTTTTCTTTCGAGTAGTTTTCTTGGGATTCCTAGATATTTTTCAAATCTTCGCGTACGCTTACAAATCTTTGACAGTCCTCCGCTATTTGTTTGACTAAGGTTTGGCTCATTTTTCATTTTATTCAGAACTCTACCTGTAATTTCAGCGGCTTTATCTGAAAAAAGACCCTGAATAAATATCAGACACTTGAAATTTTTTGCACTCAATTTTGAGTTTGAAATCGTCAAAAAATCGTCAAAAAATCGTCAAAAATCGTCAAAAATCGTCAAAAATCGTCAATTTTCAAGACCGACGCAAATGTAGTGAAATCTCCATGCACTTCCATCTCTTATGAAAGAGAGAAGTTTGAAGACTAAAATATTCTGTAAGAAGTTTAACCGCTTCAGTGAATGTCAATTCTTTTGTTTTACGGGGTAATATATAATTCACAAATTTTATGTGCTCTGTGGTGGCCAGTTTTCGAAGAAGAAAGCAAATTTCTTAGAGTGTGAACAATTGAAGCAATCTGAGACGTATAAACCCTCCAATCTTCTAAAATAGGAGGCGAAAGTTATATCCACGTCTGGAGAGTCTGTAAAAGAGTCTATTGCGGCCAAGATCAAATTTTGTGAGAACATATTTTCGTTTTCACAAATATGTCCCCAGTTTGCCAGTTTAAGCAAGTTTCTTTGCACTTATTGAGTTTGAAGGAGTATTTCTTCGTGTTTCTGATGTCTTCAGCTTGTTTTTAAAATTCAAGCGGATCTATTTCAGTTTTCTTTAGCATTTTAAGTCGTTCTTTCTCAGTTTGCTTTTGAATTTCAAGTGGTTCTTTTCGTGTATCAAGCTGAATTTTCTCTATTCTTTTTTACTGTTCAAGTTGCTTTTCTTGCTATTTAAGTTTCCGTTGGTTTTGCATCTCTTGGTATTTAAGAAATTGTTGTTCAAGTTGGAACTTAAGAACATCGAGGATGGTTGTTTTATATTCGTCCATATTTATCCGTTTTTTAGGATTACATGCATACAAATTAAATTCGAATGAAACATTTTGTTCTTCTTCTTCTTTTTCTTCTTCTTATATGTGCCTTGTCCTTTCAGGACGTAGGTGACCATGGCCTTTCAGTTTTCCCTATCCCTGGTGGCTCTGAGCTCGCCTTCTCCTGTTACACCATTCAATCTCGTTCCGTCATTCACCTGATTATGTCTTTCAAATACTTTATCCGTTGCTTTCCCCTGTCTCTTTTTTCTTCTATCTGGCCTGTTAGCATCAGATTCTCCAAGCCCTCTTTCCTTATTGCATGTCGCAGGAACTTCAGCTGTCTCTTCCTGATGCTCAGTATTAATTTACATTTCGTTTCCATCCTTTCCAAAACCTCATCATTGCTCACATGCTCGATCCATGATATTCGCAGCATCCTTCTGTAGAACCACATTTAAATTCCTCCAACTTTTTCCTTCGTCTTTAATGGCATTATCTAGCGTTCACTGCCATATTGAAGGACAGACAGCACATAGCAATCCAGTACTCTCTTCCTAGTTTCTAACGAAATTGTCCTGTTTCTTAATACTTTACTCAACTTCTGGAATGCTTCTTTCGCCGTGCCAATTCGCCTTCGAATCTCTGTATCGCACTTTCCGTCTTCTGTTATAACGCTTCCCAGGTATTTAAATTTTTGTACCTGCTTGATTCTGGTATCCCCGACCTGTATTTGGTATTTTGGGCTGCCCTTTTTACTGATGACCATGCATTCGGTTTTTGTGCAGTTTATTTCTAGTCCTTTCTTGTTACTTTCTTCTGTTACCTTCTGTAGGAGGTCTTCTTATACTTGAATTAAAAAAAACTTTAGTTTCTTACTCACTGAGTAACGAAATACAAATTAATTGAAATTGAATAACTTTAATTTCTTACTCACTCAGAGAATCACAACTGCTTTTTTCTTCGAAAAACATGAATTCTTGCAATTTAGACGCTCGTGCTCAAGTTCAGTGAAAATAAGTTAGACTTTTTTTCGTTCAGTTTCCCTTTCTGTATTGCCAAGTATTGTTGAATAGATCAATGTGTGACGAAAAATAAAATTCTGTGCGTATAATGTTAAACCAATATTGATAATTTACACGTAATTCTTTTGTGCTCTTCAAAAGACCTTAAAAATTTTTGTCATCAAGTTGCTGTGGCCATGTTGATACCAGAAATACAGACACAAAGAAGGAATAAAGTTAAACAAATATATTTAACAAAGACAGTAGTACAAACATATACCAATGAGAAATTATTAGCGTGACTGTATATAGCTGGAATAGATTCCGCTCTCACTTTCTTCTCTCTACAAGCAGAACTGCTGCTTATGTAGTTTCGAAGAGTTCATGTATCATATTGGTAAGTCATCATAACAAATAAGCTGCAAGGTGAAAGATTTTTTATAAAAGAATAAAATTCGTTGTGGATCACTGAAATGGGAACCACACAAAATAAAGGAACAACAAACAGAACCTGAGATCAAACAATAAGTATATATTTTTTTTTAATCATTTCACCCCGAGCAAGGCAGAAATGATGTGCAGGGGGTTACATAAATGTAGAAAGATTAATTAGAAAAGAGTGAGGAGTACAAGCTAGTTAGAAAGGAACAATAGAAAGCTGAGAAAGCAGGTGCAATGACAGATACATGGGCGGAGAGAACGTGAAGATTATACAGGGGAGGGGAGAGAGCTAGAGTCCAGTGGTTAGTAGGTGAGTATTAACTTTGCTTTTAAATTTCTGGAGGTCATAGCCGTCAGGAAAGCAAGAATACGGGAGTGAGTTCCACAGGCGGGAAGTGCGAGAGAGGAAGCTGCAGGAGTAGAATTGTCGTCTGCGTTTGGCTAACCTGACTGTGAATGAGTGGGACCCAGTTGCCAGTCTGGTTGCACGGGTAAACACCTGTAGAGGAGGCATCAGTGACTTAATCTCATCCGAGCAGAAGCCATGAAAGTATTAACGAAAAGAATACAAACTCGAACGAGAGTTAGTGATCCAGTAATAAGGGTTTAGTAAGAAGGAATTATACAAGTCTCTGAAGTAGTAGAATTATTATGTCCACGTCGGAAGCTGACAGGTGCTGTAAAGTAATATTCTACTAGGTGGAGTTCAGGGCTACTATATGCTCTGACGATGTATTCTAGGTATCCCTCGGATATGCGGATGTATCGCGCATCTCTCGATGACTCGTGGATCTCTCGATGTCTCGCAGATTTCTCGATGTCTCGCAGATTTCTCGATGTCTGATGTCTTGCTTATATGCAGTAGTATATGTATACTCTAGACGATTCTATTAGCATGTAAAAAGGGGAGACCTCACAACAGAATTCAACGCTAAAGATGCTTATCAAAGAATGCAAAATCCGAGTCAAAGAGTATTAAAAATGAATAGGATTCAACGAAACATTCTTAAAAAAGAATATGATTCAGAGTAACATATTCTTATAAAATAATAGGGTTCAAGGTAACAGATTCTTATATGAGAATAGGATTAAGAGAAAGAGATTCACATAAAAAATAGTATTCTGAGTAACAGATCCTTATAAAAGATTTGGATTCAACGTTACAGGTCCTTATAAAAGTATATGATTAAAAGTAACATATTCTTTTTAAGAAGTGGTTTTATGCAAAATATTTTTATATGAGAATAAAATTCAGAGTAATGTTTTCTCTTATAAGAATAGAATTTGGAGTAACATGTTCTTATAAAAGAATAGGAAACAGCGAAACAGATTTTATAAAATAGCAGGATATAAAGTAACAGATTCTTATATAAGAATACGATTCAAATGTAAGAAATTCTAATAGAAGAATATGGTTCAACGTAACATATTCTTATAAACAATAGGATTCAGCATAACATATTTTTACAAAATAACAAGATTCAATGAAACAGTTTCTTCTAAAATCATAGGATTTAACGTAATAGATTTTTACAAAAGAATAGGATTCAGATTAACAAAATCTTATAAAAAATCAGATTCAGCAGAAGATATTATTATAAAAATATTATTTGACATAAAAGAATGGAATTTATAGTAATAGATTCTTACAAAAATGAGGATTTAACGTAATGTTTTCTTATAAAAGACAGGATTCAAAGTAACGGGTATTTATAAAAGATAAAGTGTAATAGATTCATATAAATGAATAGTTTTCAAGGTTTACAAATTCTGAAAGGATAGAATTCAGGGTAACATTTTCTCATAAAAAACTGGATTTAACGTAATAAATTCTTATAAAAGAATAGAATTCAGTGTTACTGATTCTTATATATGGATAGGAGTCTAAGTAACAGGTTCTTATAAAATAATAGTAATTACCGTAACTGCTTTTTATAAAAGAATAGGATTCGGCGTTACAAATTTTATAAAATAACAAGATTCGAGGCAACATATTTTTATAAATAAATAAAATTCAATGTAGCAGATTTTTATAAAAGAATAGGATTCAGCGTAAGAGATTTTATAAAAAAAATAGGAATTAACGTAAAAGATTCTTATAAAAGAATAAGATTCAATGTAACTGATGTTAGAGAGAGAAGAATCTCTTGTAGTTGAACATATAGTGACCTCTATCAATTTCAAAAGTAACATGGTGAGAATTAGTTACTAATCTGGTAGTACGCTTAAATTCGTTAAGTCGATGTATCACCGAGAAGGGATGATTAAAACGACCGTTATCAAAATATTTTTTAAAAGGCAAAAGAAAGGTACGTTACAGTGGGTTAAATGTAGAGATGCCAGGACAGGATTGAAAACATTACAGATTCTTTGGAGTTTGTCAAAAATCTTGAAATAGAGCAGGAAGTCCTAATACAAAATATTCGGATAATTGAAATTAGCCCAATACTAAAAACCTTTCTTATGCTACTTCATCCCCAGCGTCATTTTATAGTTTCCCGTTTTGTGAAAAACCAGTACGTACAAAATATTTACATCAACAATAAAAATAATTACAAGAATTTGAATACGTTTAAGGTTCGTAGTGTGCCCTAAACTAAATTTAATTTGGAAAAAAGTTTCTAACTAAAAAAAGTTGCTTTTCTTGTTTGTATTTAGTGTGTTTTTTTACTCTGTGGTTTCGTCAATTGTTTAACCTATTGGTTTCAAAGAAGAATACTTTCTACGAATGCAATTCTTGAAAAACTAAAACCTTGAATAGAAAAACAATTTTTTTTGCTTTAACAAACAAACATAACCTGATTTTCAAACATCTTATTAAAAAGGAAAAGAAAAAGCTTACAACGCATTAGATGGTATTTATTTTATAATATAAGATGAATTCATGGTTATTTCGAAAATTAGGGAGTGGTAGTTGAAGAAGATGTTCTAGGTGTGTCAATATTGTTCAATCAAAGATGAGAATTATGTAGCCATGGAGTTTTAATATTTAGGTTATGAAAGGGGGCAGGTTGGCTTTGATATAAACATGTCACTTTTTAATTTTTACTGGATAAGATACATAGTGTAACCTTAAATTTTTAAATGAGTAGACAAGATTCTTTAAGAGGGGCTGGATTTTTTTATTTAACAATAGATTGTTTTTACTACTGTCTCATGCATAAAAGGGCTGAAATGTTTAGGTCAGAATTAGGATTAAATAATTATGGTATACTTACTTATATTGTATTAAAAACAACAATTAAGCATTGTGTGGATCATTTATTTTAGTAAAATGTTTTTTATTTTTTATTTATGTTGGATTATAAGTTATAAATAAAACATTGCAATTAATTAAATTTTAAAGAAAATTATTTTATCTGAGTAAGGTGTATAATGGGACCACACAATACTTAAGTAGGAAAATAATTTTTAACAGCAAGGGCTGGAATGTTTATGTAAGAATTAGAATTAAATGTCGGGTTAAACATATAGATGCCAGGATCCATAACATTGCAGATCCTTCTTTGGATTTTGTCAAGAATGTTAAAATAGAGCAGGAAGTCCTAATACAAGGATTCGGATAACTG
This sequence comes from Ascarosepion bandense, assembly GCA_037127315.1. Taxonomy (NCBI): domain Eukaryota; kingdom Metazoa; phylum Mollusca; class Cephalopoda; order Sepiida; family Sepiidae; genus Ascarosepion; species Ascarosepion bandense. The sequence goes on along the minus strand of JBBBDQ010000229.1, from coordinate 125,543 downwards.
AAATTAGAAAAATACTAAGTTTTTTTTTATGTTACTTCATCCCCAGCGACATTTTCTAGTTTCCCGTTTTGAGAAAAGTCAGTGTGCACAAAATAATTACATCAAAAACAACAATACTTACAAGAAGTTGAATTAGTTTGACGTTCGTAGCGTGTCCTAAACTAAATTTAATTTGCAAAGAAATTTCTAACTAAAAAAAGCGTTCTTTTTTTATTGTATCTATTGTTTATTTTACCCTGTGGTTTCGTTGATTGTTCAACCTATTGGTTTCAGAGAAGAACCCTTTCCACGAATGCAATGCTTGAAAGCTATAATTAAAACCTTAAATAGAAAGACCAGTTTTTCTTTTGGCTTTAACAAACAAACTTAACTGATCTTCAAATATCCTATTAAAAAGAAAAAGAAAAGGCTTACAACGCAGTAGATGGTATTGTAAAAATCGATCCCGTTTCTAAGATGACGTTTTACATTTAAGAAATCATCATTAATTTCTGATACTGTGATACACTTCCGCTGTTTAATCCAACATACATTTTTTCAAATATAGGTATTTTTTCAACAACTATTCCCATTAAATGCTTTGTGTTTTATAAATTATTTTTGTACGTGAAGTATATACCAAGGGCTAAAATTTCCATAAAGTAAAGGCTTACTGTCGTGTCACGTCCAAACACTGGTTCTTGTACGAACACCAAAACTAAGCAACGGTCAGTATCTTGTGAATGGCAGGTGTAGTAAGCTTGGATGTGCAAGTGGTGCAATAGATGATTATTCAGAATTAGAAATCTGTGAGTCATGTTCCAATTTTCGTAGGGTTCGTCAGATTCACTTACTCTCAAATACTCCTGGGAATTGTATGATTCCACATATTATACTTTCATCTGTGTCGAGTAAATCATTGTTATATATAAATAGAAAAACATTTCAAAAAACATTTCTGGCTTTAAATAACCTGGAAAAGGTTGATGAGACGTAAAAAACAAACCCATCAATCTATGAATTTCAAGTTGAAAACTACGTTTGAATCAATCCTTCACATATATATATATATATATATATATATATATATATATAAATTATTTTGGTATTTTAATTCTTGATATCAATGACCGTAATTTTTCCTTGAAGTTCTAGGAATGATTTTTGCTTCCACCCCCCCCCTCTCTCTCTCTCTCTTTTTTTCTCCCTCACTTTTTTTGTGACACTCTCTGTGTATCTCTCTTCCTTGGTAATATATATATATATATATATATATATATATAGTCATCCGTAGACAGATGTTTTGCTGCATCACAGCTCATCAGTACGGTCAGACTCCGATTGGTTTTAACCCAGGATTGAAACACGAACGAATTGGCGTCAGTCGGCGATTCTACCTCTGGGCTATGGGCGCTCGGTAGAAGAAGGCAGACTTTTTAGCGTGTATATTATCATGATACACGCCCAGAGTGCTCTCACTCATTACTGAATGAGCGAAGCGTACATGCCAGAGTAGCTACTGTTTTTCAAAGTCTACCATTCTTCCAGAGTGCTCAATCAGGGCGTGGGAGCGTATGTATATATATATATATATTGTAAACTCCCTTTTTGTTATGGTGCCTTAACTACATTGGAATGAACAATTCATCTTTCTTAAATACTAACCTGCGAGACTTCCTAGAAGGCAGCAGTCGAGACTAAATGTAATTTGACAGTTCGGACAAACTCTTCTATCTGCTGATTAATAACACTCTTATTTTGTATGTATGTTCTTTTATTCCAATACACTAGTTAAGCCTACCTTCTTCTTTTCCTGTCTTTTTTCTTGACCCTAGGAGTCCGTAACATTTTTCACTAATCCAGTTTCGTGTCGATGAATGAAACTAACTGAAAAAAAAATTAAATGCCTACTTTGCCAATTTTAAAGTTCAATTTAAATTTAACTTGACCCAGTAGATAAATATTCAAATTTGAAGCTGGACTCTCGGCGTAACAGAGTCTATTCGGACTTAGGATAAGTCACAACTCAATAATTCACATTCTCTTATACCTCACCGCCCTACTAATACGGTCTTCTAAATCCATCATCTACATTTAGATTCCCTCTCAATCGACACAGGTCAGTCAGTTAAGTTAAGTGCCATACGTGATACACGCTTGGGCGATCATGTCACGAAAGAGACATGACTGACTGGGCAGAAGATTATCCCGCAGTAGGTTGCCATTGCTTTCTGCGGTAGACTGGTTGCCGACCAAGGCTATACAACCCAATCTGTCCTGCTATTTAACCCATAACTGGAAGGAAGAAACGGATTAATACCTTTCCCAAGGGTATTTGCGCGTCAATGAATACAATGGATGCAACTGGAATTCGACACAGGTAGGTATACAAATTTAATGTTATTCTTTTCATTAAGTATATGTGATGCTACAACAAACTCAATGTGAGACTGTCGGCAACCAAACCGCCTACTCCACACCTTGGGTTTGTGAGACGGGCGGGGAGTTAGCCATCGGATAGGATGAAAAAAGAAAAAAGAAGGAAAAACTCTCAAAGAGTCAACGGCCAGTTAACTAAAGGTGGTGTCTTGATAAATCGTTGTGGAGAAGTCAAGGAGAAACGACTCTATTATTATTTTCAAAAACAAACACGGCCTTGAAAAATCGATATATAAATCCAAAAGGCGTCAACGGAGTTAAGTCCAAATGAATTAGCACCACATCCGGTAAGGGCTGACATGGTCAACAGGTGTCCCATGACCGCCATCCAGAAACTTTTAGCGCCAAAAATGTAAAGGGGGATACAATTACTCGGAGCTGATTCCTCGCCCGGAAAGGAACGACACGACCAACATCTGTCACCTGACTGTTATTTTGCGACTGTTAACACCAAACAAAACAAAATATTACTCTAGGAACAAGGAATGTCAGAACGCTGAATAACTGTGGTCTGCTGGAGCATGTCAAACAGGAGATGAGTAGATTCAGACTTGTACTGAATGAAAAGGTTTGTACGGAAACGGTTCAAGATAGATAGATTGAGATGAACACTAAGTGATCTATGTTAGTGGAATTGTAACAAACTGTTGTAAGCTTTCTAAGATGTATAAGTGTAGTACTAAACAAATTGGTTGGGATAGTATCACTGTGACTATTTTTGCATCATATCTATCTATTTCCATTTACACAGATAGATAGATAGATAGATAGATAGATAGATAGATAGATAGATAGATGAATGAACAGACTGAGATAGATAGATAGATAGATAGATAGATAGATAGATGTTAAGAGACTGATAGATAGATAGATAGATAGATAGATAGATAGATAGATAGATAGATAGATGTGAACAAACTGAGATAGATAGATAGATAGATAGATAGATAGATAGTGATGTGAACAGACTGAGATAGATAGATAGATAGATGTTAACAGACTGCGATAGATAGATAGATAGATAGATAGATAGATAGATAGATGTTAACAGACTGCGATAGATAGATAGACTGCGATAGATAGATAGATAGATAGATAGATAGATAGATAGATGTGAACAGACTGCGATAGATAGATAGATAGATAGATAGATAGATAGATAGATAGATGTGAACAGACTGAGATAGATAGATAGATAGATAGATAGATAGATAGATAGATTGTTAACATACTGCGATAGATAGATAGATAGATAGATAGATAGATAGATAGATAGATAGATAGATAGATGAACAGACTGCGATAGATAGATAGATAGATAGATGTTAACAGACTGCGATAGATAGATAGATAGATAGATAGATAGATAGATAGATGTGAACAGACTGCGATAGATAGATAGATAGAGATAGATAGATAGATAGATAGATAGATAGATAGATAGATGAACAGACTGAGATAGATAGATAGATAGATAGATAGATAGATAGATAGATAGATAGATGTTAGATGTTAACAGACTGCGATAGATAGATAGATAGATAGATAGATAGATAGATAGATAGATAGATAGATAGATAGATGAACAGACTGCGATAGATAGATAGATAGATGTTAACAGACTGCGATAGATAGATAGACTGCGATAGATAGATAGACTGCGATAGATAGATAGATAGATAGATAGATAGATAGATAGATAGATAGATAGATAGATAGATGTGAACAGACTGCGATAGATAGATAGATAGATAGATAGATAGATAGATAGATAGATAGATAGATGTAACAGACTGCGATAGATAGATAGATAGATAGATAGATAACCAATGATATATTGGGAGACATTATGAATTACTTTGAAATGAAGGTGTTTCGCGTATTAACTCAGTCAATTGATCAAATTCGAATTTCTTTTATATTTATATTAAATATTTTTCTTCGTATAAGAATAAACTCGATAGTTTTCCTAACTTCAGCTTTCAAGAAATGAAAGATTATGCATGCGATCGCGTAATAACACCAAAGAATCTCTAACCAAGACAACAAAAACTCTAGTAAAACACCATATGTTAAGAATGTATAAATTCCGGCGTTGATAATTCCAATTTTCTTTCTGCAGAATTGAATGCGGTTTCCAAAATCCGACCCTGTCACATTGTTGAATCTAGCGTAGATATTTGTCATTCTCCGCAAATGTATGTATACCAGATAGCCACAAGCGATCGCTGCTGTCAGAAGCAAATTTCTCTGTCACGTAATATTTAATATATTTCTCTGTAGGATGCTTCGAAGTTAAAAACCTATGACAATCATTTCAATTCAAACAAAACAAGTATTTACTGAAATTCTTTCTACTCTCCTGTTCCTTTGTTTTTCTTTTTCTTTTTTTTTTCTTTTTTTTTTTAATCATTTCACCCCGAGCAAGGCGGAAACGCCACTGATGTGCAGGGGGCTACATAAATGTAAAAAGATTAATTAGAAAAGAGTGAGGAGTACAAACTAGTTAGAAAGGAACAATAGAAAGCTGAGAAAGCAGGTGCGATGACAGATACATAGGTGGAGAGAAAGGGAAGGCTATACGGGGGTGGGGAGAGAGCTAGAGTCCAGTGGTTAGTAGATGAGTATTGACTTTGCATTTAAATTTCTGGAGGTTGTAGCCGTCAGGAAAGCAAGAATACGGGAGTGAGTTCCACAGGCGGGAAGTGCGAGAGAAGAAACTGGAGGAGTAGAATTGTCGTCTGCATTTGGCTAACCTATCTGTGAATGGGTGGGACCCAGTTGCCAGTCTGGTTGCACGAGTAAACACCTGTTGAGGAGGCATCAGCGACTTAAGTTCGTCTCAGCAGAAGCCATGAAAGTATTTATAGAACAGACAAAGGGTGGCTACATTTCGACAGTGGGGAAGTGGCTGCAGTCGAGACGCCAGATCAGCACCTATCACATTACAGACTCTCCTTTGGAGCCTGCAGAGAACACTGAGAAGAACAGCAGGGGCGCCTGACTATAAATGGCAGCAGTACTCCATTTTTTTCCTTTCTTCCTTCGTTGATCTCATTTTTATTAACTTGCTTTCTTTCATCTTCCTTTTTTTGTCTTTCTTTTCCCCGAAATGTTTTTTTCAGTTCTTTCTCTAATTATATTTGAATATTTTTCTTCATCTTCTTTTTTATTGCTTGCGTTTATAATTTTTTCTTTTTACTTTTCTTTTCTTTTTTCTTTACTTTTTTCTTTTGACTTTTCTTTTCTTTTTTCTTTTCTTTTCTTTTTTTCTTTTTACTTTTCTTTTTTTGCTTGCGTTTATAATTTTTTTTTTTACTTTTCTTTTTCTTTTTGCTTTTTTTTCTTTTTTCTTTTCTTTTTTCTTTTTACTTTTCTTTTTTCTTTTCTTTTCTTTTTTCTTTTTACTTTTCTTTTCTTTTTTCTTTTCTTTTCTTTTTTTCTTTTTACTTTTCTTTTTTCTTTTCTTTTCTTTTTTTCTTTTTACTTTTCTTTTTTCTTTTTCTTTTCTTTTTTCTTTTTTCTTTTCTTTTTTCTTTTCTTTTCTTTTTTCTTTTTTCTTTTTACTTTTCTTTTTTGCTTGCGTTTATAATTTTTTCTTTTTACTTTTCTTTTCTTTTTTCTTTTCTTTTCTTTTTTCTTTTCTTTTTTCTTTTCTTTTCTTTTTTCCTTTCTTTTTTCTTTTTACTTTTCTTTTCTTTTTTGTTTGCTTTCATAATTTTTTCTTTTTAGGTTTTTTCCTATATTTTTTCCTAAATCTTTTTGTCCCACATATTATGACCTCGTCTATGAATCCCGATCACATTCGTACTAGATCATTCGTTATTATTTGCTCCAATGATTTTTAAAACTGTAAATTACTCAAGGAATTAAGCGGATTATTTCTTTGCGTGTCCGCTTACGAATTCAAACGATCCTTCAACGAGCTAGAATGCTTGAGAATATCAGGAGGAAAATTCTACTGTAGGCTAATTCATAGCCACAAACCAAATCACAAGAACAAATAGAGGGACCAAAAAATGACGATCGATAGTCATCTCTACTTCCTAAAAAAAAAAGATTGACAGGGATTATTTCTATCGATCTAATTTCTAATTAGATAAAATATATAAAATGAAGGTAATTGAAATATAAGTTTACATCTTGCACACACCATCTGAGCATCTTTACATCTTGCACAAACCATCTTAGCATCTTTACATCTTGCACACATCATCTTAGCATCTTTACATCTTGCACAAACCATCTTAGCATCTTTACATCTTGCACACATCATCTTAGCATCTTTACATCTTGCACACATCATCTTAGCATCTTTACATCTTGCACACACCATCATAGCATCTTTACATCTTGCACACACCATCTTAGCATCTTTACATCTTGCACACATCATCTTAGCATCTTTACATCTTGCACACACCATCTTAGCATCTTTACATCTTGCACACACCATCTTAGCATCTTTACATCTTGCACACACCATCTTAGCATCTTTACATCTTGCACACATCATCTTAGCATCTTTACATCTTGCACACATCATCTTAGCATCTTTACATCTTGCACAAACCATCTTAGCATCTTTACATCTTGCACACATCATCTTAGCATCTTTACATCTTGCACACACCATCTTAGCATCTTTACATCTTGCACACACCATCTTAGCATCTTTACATCTTGCACACATCATCTTAGCATCTTTACATCTTGCACACACCATCTTAGCATCTTTACATCTTGCACACATCATCTTAGCATCTTTACATCTTGCACACACCATCTTAGCATCTTTACATCTTGCACACATCATCTTAGCATCTTTACATCTTGCACACATCATCTTAGCATCTTTACATCTTGCACACACCGCCTCCACGTAGTCTACTCATACTTATTCCATCCATATTTCACAGATAAGGTGGAATAAATCTTTTATCTGCTACGTTGTGAAACCGACTCCCGCCTGAGTGTTTCTTTGTGGACTACAATCTTAACCTCACCAAATATCAAATTATATATACCTTGCTTATGCTCATAATTTACACTCCCTACCAGCCCCTCTTTATTCATATCACACATTTCATTAAACGTTACCATTTTAATATTAAACATCTACCGTGAGTGAATTCCGAGACTTTTATATAGATAAAAAAAACTGATTATACATTGAGACCCTTCAAACAAACACTTCTGACCAAATCACTTGAAACATTTCAGACACCCATAGCTGTCCCCTGTTCTTTCTTCCTGATTGCAATGTCATATAAGAGTTAACCAAGAATGAGTCATGCTAGTATACGTCTTGACCTATTTCCATAATTTGCTTCTCGTAGGATAAGTCTAATGCAATAATTCTTGTATAATTCCTCATCAATCATACTTAAAACATATTTGCCTTACACGGATTGTGTCCGTCATCTTTGGAAAGTTCCCACATAGTTTTTGTTTGTTTTTGTTTTTTAACTGTTCGTATGTTATTTGTAAAAGAGTTCTGGATAGCTATGTGATATCTATCCTTCTGTATGAAAGTGAATACAGGACTATCTCATCAAAGATGAAGGAGAGGCTTGAGGCAGCAGAAATGTGGTTTTACAGAAGGATGCTGAGGATACCATGGATGGAGTACGTGTGCAACGACGAGGTATTAAAAAAGATGCAAACGAGAAGAAAACTGATACTAAATATCAGGAAGAGACAAATGAGGTTCCGGGAATACGTAATAAGGAAGTAGGGCCTGAAGAATTTAATATCCGCAGGTCGGATAAATGGAAAGAGAAACAGAGGAAAGCAGGTCTGAGCAAGTGGCTGACGGAGCAGGGTTTAGAAGAGATACCAAGAGAAAAAACAAGGGAAAAGAGCCAAGTGTAAGTCCATGATCACCTACGTCCAGAAAGGACACGGCAAAGGAGAAAAAGAAGAAGTTGACATTAATGCTGATCTCCGTCGTCGACTGCACGTACCAGTAATGTTTTATTTTCATTTTTTGTTATTTTTAGCATTGCAATATTGTTCGCTTCACCCAAAGCTCAAGATCTTTTCTAGGTATTTTGCGCATATTGTGAACTAGCAGTATAGCCCAGCGTTGCTCGGGTGTAATGAAAGCTTTAAAACTAATCCATGGTCCTGGAACTCAGACTCTTTGGACGTTGGCACGAAAGACTAAAAAGAAATAGTGGTTTCTAGTTAAAGCGAAACCGTAGACTGAAAGAAAAATGAATGGATGTAAGTCAAATTTTGATTTCATGGTATCGATTTATATATATATATATATATATATATATATATATATATATGTTATCGATTTTCTGCCCTATTATAAGAACTGCAACCTTGAAACTTCTGAATATTGTTTCTTATGTCTTTGTCTATGAGTGTATGAAATTTGATTAAAATCGGACCACTCCTTCTATAACCCGATTTTTTCGATTATCGATTTTCGATATTTATAGGGGGTTCGTCGACCCTAGACCTAGCTAAGAACACTCGCAGACGCTTGTAGTACAACTGTGTAAACTTTCAAGAAAATTGGTTCAGCCGTTTCGGAGTCTATAGGTAACGGATACACACACACAGATAAACACACACGCAGACAAAATTTCAAATAAGTTTAGATAGATATATAAAGGATATATAATAGTTGAACTGCTCGAGTCCTTCAGAGGAGAGCAGCAGACAACTTACTTGACAGGAGGTGCAGTGGGCTGTGAGTTAATCAGCAAACATATGGGAGTAAAGGAGATAGGGTCGCTGTGAACAAGGGATTGCGTATAATGAGGTGTCAAAATACATAGGAAAAGGAGATCTGAATCCATCTCTTCTCCCTCCAGCTATGGGTTGATTAGAAAAAAAGATTGGGTTCTATAGCCTTAGTCGGAAACCATTCTACCAAGGAAAGAAATAACAACCCACTGCAGGAAAATTGTCTAACTAGTCAATCATGGACCAAAAGACACATCGCATAAGCGTGTATCACGTACGGCAATTAATTGTAGTCGTTATAGAGATGTTCTGTTTGATGATTATTACTGAGTAGTCAGTTCGACCCTCACCGGGTACTTACAACTAACGGCTTTGTGCTACTTTAAACTAAAATTATTAAATAACATTTGCAACGCATGACAAATAATGAAGACAAAGATACCCGTCCGAATTATCAACGAAATGAGAACAGGTTTTCATTATAATATTTCTGACAACCCTATCAGGGCTGGTGTGAGCAACAAGACGTTTCAGGTCATATGCTGATCATAACTCTACGCATATTATTTATTATCCGCGAATTACTATGACTTTTTGCGAAAGATGATGATGTATTTCGACATGGTATAGCATAGGTTATCTCGCTAGATCTATAACTAGATAGTAAGTTCGGGCCTCACTGGGTGTTCCCTAATTTTGGCTTTTTATTACATATAATCACGATTGCGAAAGAGGACAGATAAAATTACCATTGCCTTAACCACGGCTTAGAACTCAAAATTAGAACTTAGATTGGTTGTCAATAAAACCTGGAGAACCCAGTCTACTAGATCACTCACGGAGTAGGAAGAATGATGTGTTGCCCTTCCCAAATTCATCAGTGTAAATTGAATGTAACATTCGTGGTTGGAATATGAACTAAGGAGTCTATCCTACTATTTAATCTATAACTTGAGGGATCAAGTAGTGATTGGTTAAATAATGGGATTAATACGTAACTGAATGAAACAAAGTAGAATATGGAATTATCTTCACTGATTCCGTTTGGCCACCTATCCTACTTATCATCATCATTAACATCAGTTCTGTGTTTTTTTCTGGTCGTACGGTCAGCTACGCAGTTTAGTCTCTGACAAGATTTTTCCGAATATTTCAGTTACATGTCAATGTTTGCGTCACGAACAATGATCTTCCTATTCCCACAACGACGTTGACAGCCCATTTTCCCACAGTGTTGTTCGTCTTTTGGCTCAGTGGTCCCTTCTAGAATGTCAGTGGGAAGATCATATTTTCTCATGGCGTTTCCATATTTTTTCAATTTTATATTCTTGACATTACACACGATGTCTTCGGGCCTGATGTAATACTGACTTATTTGTGATACAGCCTACGTAAGAGATTGCCTAAGAGTGCTATGATCTGACCAATAGAGAGGTGCGCTACGTCTGGTTTATTTTACCAAAAACACGCTCAACAGGGATTAATCCTATCAATAGGAATAGAGTAAATGCAACGGCAAGACTATTTGAATATTCCAGTTATTAGAATGAAATGTTTTAGGCTCTCTGCAAATCTCGATCAAGATGCCTCTCAAGTTCTGTCAGATGAAGATATTGTTAACTTTATCTTTCTGTAACATGATAATTTACCTGCTTATCAGGACTGGCATTTCCCAAATAATTTCACAGTCTAATATGTAGGCGGAAATAGGCATATTACATAGTTTTTGTTAACCGTTTTCTTGTCTTATGTTTATTCTCTTAAACAGGAGCTTCTGAAATAGTTGAGTGTGAGTTTTGTTTAATGGCGTATCAACCTCTTTAGATTATTTGATTTCAAAAAATAGAGTTTTAAAGTATATTTTAATGTTCGGTTATAGTGAGAAGGTTGATGTAGTCACATTTTGATAAAAAAAATATTTTTTATTTTAGAAAACTGAAGATGTCTTCTGGTTTTATATTAAAAACTGTATTGCTGGTCATAATTTTTTTCCTTAAAAATATATTGCTGGTAATAATTTTTTTCCTTAAAAAATGTATTATGGCAATAATTTTTTTCCTTCAGAAAAGTATTGCCGGTAATTTTTCTCTTTCAAAAATATATATTTTCTATAAAAGTATATTTTTATGTCTATATTTCTATAAACGTTTTTCATAATGTTTTGACCCCAGTTTAGGGGTTAACTATTTGCCCATAACTGGGACGCTAACATGTGCTATTACTCTGGGTCAGAGTGGACCTCAAAACAACAGCAATTAAGAGGTGGTTTCATGCTCCTCAGAACCTCTCAATCAAAGGCCTTTGCTGCTGGATACAGTTTACCGTCATACCCAGGACTTGAAGTAGTTGAATTAGAACAAATGTTCAGAGATGATGTACCAGCAGATATTTACGTCTCAGAGTGAAATGGGTTAAAAGTGCATTTTGTACCAGAGAGAGAGTTTAAAATATCGATCCTGATGTGATTTAAGAAAATAAATCCGATGTTTAAAATTTTTTCAATGATTCCAGTAGGAGGTTTTCGTTTAATTCTCGTTGAATATGCATTTAAGAAAAAGAAATAACACTCGTCATTTATTAAGAAAAGCGTTATGTGTGCAATCGAGCTACCAAAGAGTTATTTCTTTTAATAGATTTAGGACAAGCAAGGCGATAATGCCACTAAGATGCAGTAGGTTACTGGGAGTGGGAGAGATTGAAAAGAATTTGGTGAGGAGAACATTCAATAACAGAAAAGATTTCAGGAAGACAGAAGAAGGCGATCGGCACTGAATTTAATTTTTGAAGATTGTAGTTGGAAAGGAAGCAAGAAACCGGAAGAGAGTAAAACAGGCAAAGAGTTTTACGTAAAGAAATTTTCAGAATACAATTTACAGTTACGTCTAGTTTGTTCAACGGTAAAACAATGTGACCTAGTAGCCATTCTGGTCAGTCAGTTAAGTGCCATACGTGAAACACGCTTGGGCGATCATGTCTCGAAAGAGACATGACTGACTGGGCAGAAGATTAACCCGCAGTAGGTTGCCATTGCTTTATGCGGTAGACTGGTTGCCAGCCAAGGCTATAGAACCCAATCTGTCCTGTTATTTAACCCATATCTCGAAGGAAGAGACGGACCAATACATTTCCCAAGGGTATTTGCGCGTAAGTGAATGCAAGGAATTGAACTGGAATTTGAATTCGGCTCTCCGATTTTTCGTTCCGAGCCGATATCCACTACACCACAACGCACATGTGGTAGTATGCTTAAATTCATACGGTGGAGTTACCATGGAGATAAACTGTTTAGACCAACTGTTTAATGATAATGATTATAGAAAAGATATATTTTCAAGATTTTGTCAACAAATAATTCTTTAAGAAATGAGAATTAGATCCGTTGCTTAGGAAGAGTCTGATATCACTTCACGTCTATTTGCCGGTGTGTTTTGATAATTCATGTATCTAAATCAAATAAAAAAAAATAAATGTGTGTTGTAGAATATCGTATATTTGTGTACATTACTGTATAACTGGTGCAACAATCGAATTGTCTCATCTCTGAGTATCAACCAATATTTAAAACAGTCTTGTATGAATCGACCCCAGTAACGTCGAATACAGTAAAGCATGTAAGAATACTAGTTTAAACACAATTTCGAACAATGGAAATGAATTAATTCAGGTTTTCAAACAATTAGAGAAGTCAAAGAAATTCTCAGCCAATAGGTAGTAACAGAAGAAATTTGTACTTCGAATATGTCCAGGTTTCTTCAGGACGTTGGCAATCACAGCTCACATTAATTACCGTTACCTTGGAGCACTTAATATTCCCTATTATCTCTCCTAAATTTTGGTTTGTCATCCATTTACACTAGCTTATCAGATGAGTTATGCGTAGATTTCCACTGTCCATATCACCTTCAATATCTCCTGGCTGTATCAAGTTATCTTTAATAGCAGATACAGAAGGGAAACTACAAAACCACCCACAGACTCGAACTTCCCACCTGTGGAATTCTCTTCTGCATACTTGCTTTCCTGGCAGTTAGAATCTCCAAGAATTTAAATGTAAAGTCAATAGTCATCTCCTGTCTCACTAACTTACATCCTCTCTCTCATGCTTTTCTACATCCACCCCACTCTCATCAGTACTCTCTTCCCTCTCCTACTCTCTTCCTGACATCCCCTGCAACTTCTCTCTCTTCATAATCATTCCTCCTATGTAACCCCCTGCACAGCAGTGGCAGTAGAATGCCTTGCTTGGAGCTACACGATTAAAAAAAAGAAGGCAATAAATGAACGCAAGAAGAAAGGACTAAGCATCAATTATAAAAAAAATAGCTGAACGTATGGTTGTCAGCAAAAGAAATAAACCACCATACAAATTATAAATTTCATATACAAATATCAAGCAAATACAGAAATGTAATTATCTAGTAAATGTTTAACACAGGACGTATATTGAGACATCAAAATCCAAAGGTGTTTTGGGATAGCGACAAATGCTTCTTCAAAGTTAAGCAAAGTATTAAGAAAGAGAAAGATTCCATTAAAAACATAGAAAGAGTATTGAAATGTTATGCAACATCAGTCTTTCAAAATAAAGGTAGATGCTAGATAATCTCATCACAGATGAAAAAGTGAAATTTAGTTCTACAGAAGGATACTGAGGATACCATGGACTGAACATGTGAGCAACAGTAATGTCTTTGATAAAATTGAAAACAAAATGACACTTCTATTTAACGTTAGAAAGCGATAACTGACATTTGTAGGGTATATTAATGAGGAAAGAGGGCTTAGAAAATTTGACACTTGCAGGATATATTGAAGACCTGATAGACAGAAGCAAAATATAGTAACGTACCTTACTAATTTGTGTAAACAGTTAATAGAACAGGGTTTAAGAGAAATAGAAAGGAGACAAAATTTACTAAAGGTTAAAAGCGAAAAGAAATTGTGGAGAGCCACGATAGTCAGAATAGTGAAGGGATACGGCACATTGAAGAAGATGAAGAAAGATTGAAATTATTACAAATTGTATAAAAGTTTCGACTGCTGTAGATTGAAAAAGATATGGCGCCAATGTTTTCACAACTTGTACAAAGCAAAGAAAAGTAGAATTAACGTTGTACAATGCATTTTATAATGCAATCAAACAATGAATGGCGTCTCAACAAGTCTCAGTTTCATTCGTTCAAATAATAAACCGGAAAATTGTAGACATGCTGCAAAAATTAGCTTCATCACTTTCTAGAATTATGAGTTAATAACAACACTGATTCGTGTAAATACATTCATGGCAAAACTTTAATTAACCAAGAAAAACATTGATTGAAAATTTGAGTAAAAATGTTAAAAATATAAAAATAAAAATCAGTTTAATTAAATTTAAAAAGAAAGGTAAAAGCAAGATAAGAATTAAAAAAAAACATTCCAGTTAAGAAATATGCTTCTCAGCTGAAAATTCAGTGCAGGTAAAGTGAAGAACATATTGGCCGAAGCGTTGAGCTAAAAAGAAAAACGAAAGTTATCAATTCAATAAACGTGTTGATCATAACACATTATTTAACAGTTTTATATTATCCCAAAATGCCGAAGAAAATATCGGCCGAAACGTTGAGCTAAAAAGAACAAAGCAAAATTTATTCCTCCAATAAACGTACTGAATATAGCACATCATTTAACAGCTTTTCTATTTGATGGTTAGTGCTTTATAAATATAGATTTTTTATTAGTGGTACCATCTATATGTCTGGCCCGGGACTTATTTGGTGATGTGTTAGGAAAGGACGAAAAATTGACATATTGCAATTATAAGGAAAGCGAGTGAAGTTTAGAGGTAAATAATTTTAACACCCAACATCAAACATTGCCTGATGACGAGATTCTAACACAAAATATAGAAATTTCCGTGTCGCAATGTACTTTTCATTCATAACTATATGATTATATTATGCTCTACAATATTTTTGCATTGAGCACTGCTCATAAAAAATAAAAGCCAGGGAACCCAAAATCGTAAAACCTTGGTTTCTTTTCACCTATATATATATATATATATATATATATATATATATATATAATGTAAAGGCATTATTTCAACAGGCCTCAATCTCACACACTCATATACTCGATCCATCGCTAAAGATACAGGTAAAATTAATAGCTTCTATACCGCCTCAGCAAGTACCAGATCCCCAGGTTATCCTCTAAATTTACAAGAGTCAAATCAGGCAGAAAATGGAGATCTGTTGCCAATCAGCATTCACGTTGCTACTTTCTGGTTAAATTTGACAAATAGTTATCCACATCATCATTGACTTTATAAGTAACACAAATAAAATGTAATTTCTTCAAGCAAATGTTGGTTGGTTTCTGTTTTGTTTTTATGGCATATCAACCTCGGCGGGTTATTCATTGCCAACTAAATTTTTATTCATTTATGATAGCACCTTTTTCTTTCAACAATTTATTGTTGTTTTTATATAAGTTTTGTGTCAAGTAATACTTTTTTTCTTTTTCGATTATCAAGATTCATTGGGATTTGTTTTTTTAAAAAACAGTCATAAACTTGTTATTTAACCATTAACTGGAGGGAAGGGACGGATTAATACCTTTCCCAAGGTTTCCTAGTACTTAAGTGAATGCAGGGTATTCAATTGGAATTCGAACTCGGCTCACCAATTTCTTTTTCCGAGAGGATATCCACTGCACCACAACGCACATGCGTCACTAAACGCTTACAGCACCTGGTATTCCCAAGCGGTCACCCATCTAAGTACTGACCAAGCTCAACGTTGCTTAACTTCGGTGATCGAGCGAGAACCGGTGTATTCAACGTGATAGGCCGTAAGCCGTAAGCAAATGTAAAGAACTTAACATAACACTGGCGCATGAAGAAGAAAAGGCGAAAATTGAAATGCACTCTAACTTCACTGTTGGAATATACACAAGCAAAATCTGATTGGTTAATACAAATCTCGATTCCATTAGAAAAATTATATCTACCCACTGATAAAATTAAAATCTTGCATCATGGAGCGAATTAAGCGGAAAGGCGACCTGATAACATGTCGGAATAGCAAGCAGAACGAGTCTGATGTTGCAATACCCGAAATTCGTAATGAATCCAGGGAAACATCACTGATGACCTCTAGCGTTGCATTTTATAAATCTATTTCAAGAATACACACACACACACACACACACACACATATATATATATATATATATATATATATGCACGCGCTGAAATATAGTTATGTACGTACGGACAATCACATATACACAGATATGAATAAATATATTTACTAAAATTTCGGAAAATAACTTATCACTGAATTGCTCTTTCGGTAACATTTTTTAAATCCAGGTTCATCCAAAGAACACAGGCGTGTCAGGAAATTCCAATTTTTAATATTTTTTCTCATCATGTTTCCATTTACCTAAAAACATACTAATAATCAATAAATATTATTTGTCTTATGAATATATATATCAGGTGCGAAAACGACCACACACAAAAGAACGATAAGCCATAATCAAAATTTGTCAATTTGGGCAAGACCATGTGATTGTGTGAAGCACTCATACGAAGCGAGAAAAATACAGGTTCGATCAGGTGATCAAAAAGAGAAGTGAATGCAGGGTATTCAACTGGAATTCGAACTCGGCTCACCAGTTACGACCACATCATAAACTATTCCACTAAATGCGAGACTCCATATAAGTTGGAGATTTTGAACAGCAAAGTAAGAAAGGGTGCAGACCTAGAGGTTGTGTTGACCAGGAAGACAGAGAGAGACGAGATGAGACCTCATCTTCGTCTGATTTGCTGTAATTCGCTGTCCTGAAAAAAAAACATCCGACTTAAATCCTTGTTCCAAAAGCCTCGTCATAATCGAGAAGGGTCAATAGTTACTACATGGAAAATAGAGGCTTGTTTGGGCCATTTATAGCTGTGCATCCAGAAATTGTATATAAATATCTTTTCATCCATTTTTTTGTTTAACTTAAATCTAACCGGGCCAAATCAAGTCATCGATTCCAAAACTTCTTGTATATATTTTTCTAAAGGTATTTTTATACACCTTGCACACACACACACACACACACACTTATATATATATATATATATATATATATATATATATATATATATATATATATATATAAGTATTGTTGGAATAATATTCCTTGTCGAAAGAAACACTATTTTTTAAAAAGTGCTCAAGAACAAAGTAGATATAAGTATTAATTAAAAATAATAATCTAACTTCAAACAAATATTAATAACAATACCCATCAAAATTAACCTTAAGCCTGCCCGTATATTTTACAAATGTGACGTTGCTTTACTCTGATTGGTCCACTTTGGATATACAATAATACCTCCCTGATTAAAAGGGCCACGCTCGTTTTCAGACTTTTAAAACATTCATTTAACAACCATCCCATCACTTGATAAGACACAAAAGTGTTGAAACAAAATGGCTACTTTTGTAGTGATATTGTAACATATCCATGTTATAATTTATGAATATATATATATATATATATATATATATATATATATATATATATATATATATGTCGATAGATATAGATATATATGTGTGTGGGTGCGTGTGTGTGATTGCGTGCAACGGGCTCAGTATCCGGGATTGAACACACACACATACACACACACACTCATAGGTTGCAATATATAAATTGTTGTCTAAATTACGAAGATTATAAATTCCACTGACCCCTCATTTTATCATTTTAATTTACCAAAATGACCCAAAAATATCTTCAAATACTAACGAGAAAATTTTTTCCATAAAGTTGCCATTGATTTCGGCGACGGCCTCTAGATGATTACGAAAGCTCTTTCAACTATTCTTCACCGTCTCTTTGTTTAAGTTAGTGAATGCTGACATAATCCTAGCCTTCAGTTCATTGCTGTTATAAGAAATTTTGTAGGTCTCTCGCTCAACTGTGTCCAACAGATAATAATCAAGTACCCTGCAGTCTAATGAGTTAGGTGGCCACATGTAAGGGGTTATCTGAACACGCATGCGGGAAAATTATACCAGTGTAAATTGCACCATTGCGCTCTTTTTCTTACAGAGAATGCCCAACTGGCCCTACTACTACTGTGCAGTCGACATAATCATAAACAAACCACACGCATGCAGGAAATTTATGCCAGAGTAAATTGCATCATTGCGGTCTTTTTCTTACAGAGTGTGCCCAACAAGCCCTACTACTACTGTGCAGTCGACATAATCATAAACAAACCACACTCAGGCGGGAAATCTATGCCAGAGTAAATTGCATCATTGCGCTCTTTTTCTCTCAGAGTGTGCCCAACTGGCCCTACTAATACTGTGCAGTCGACATAATCATAAACAAACCACACTCAGGCAGGAAATTTATGCCAGCGTAAATTGCATCATTTCGCTCTTTTTCTTACAGAGAATGCCCAACTGGCCCTACTACTACTGTGCAGTCGACATAGTCATAAACAAACCACACACATGCGGGAAATTAAAAACATAAAATGGCGACAATTTATCCATCATATATATATATATATATATATATATATATATATATATATATATAATGTGAATTTTGTAAAAAAATAATTCATCCATACAAATTCCAACTTTGAGGTGTTGAGTATTGTGTTTGAAGTTGTGAAGTTGTGTATAAGCTATTCGAAGTTCATATTTGTTAATTTTATTTTCTTAACGGCTATTGGGAATGAGGCTGAACAAAACAAAATTTGATTTATTTATTCATTTTTTAACACTAATATAATATGAGCGCACACTAATTATATCATATGCACTTTAAGATAGCATCTCTTGTGGTGAATGATATTTTTATTTAATGTGAGCTGTTCATTTTGTATAATGATAGCTTCTAAGTTTTGATTATTTTCTTTCACTGGGTGTTATTGCGTATTTTAATTTTATTTATTATTATTTGTCTTATGTAAATAGTTACATTTAAATATTAATCCGCAAAGGATACGATATATTTTAAGTATATGAAATAAATAATGAGCGCATATATTATATTAATATTTTTTTAAAAATAAATAAAATAAGGCGCATTCCTTTTGTGTGGCATCTTTCCCTGTAGCCGTTATGCATGACGTTATTCTCGACCATCAATCGTCCAGTTTCCCAAATAATACCATGAGGCAGACAAAAGAATCCTAACTCTCGCACATACGTACAATCGTTTCTGGATAATGTCTGTCAAGTTGATACGACTTATCAGAAACAACAAAATATAAAATTCGGGTGGTTTATTCACAACTTGAAGCACAATATTCGACATATAAAATTTAAAAAATAGTAAAAAAGTTGACCTTATCGGTTCTCTTTACATAACTTGTTATACAGGGGCCCGACAATATTTTTCGGACACATTAGTATTCGACTTTCCGAGTACCATAGAGTGGCGAAATTCCTTCAATAGAATAGCATAAACATATAAAGAAAATACCTGTAATAAAAATGGAAGAAAATCGATTAGGTAAGGAAAAATATTTATTTTTCATCATTTTTTACAAAACACACGCGACATTATTTTTCGGACATCGTTGAAAAACTGTTAATAGTCTGTCTTTCTTCTCAATAACTTTTATCAATCTCTCTTCATAATGATCAAACATATGCACAATAACATCTCTACGTGTTTCTATTTGATGTTTTTTGGCATCTAGTATCCGTTCCCATAGTTGAGCCTCTTTCGTTATTTCAGGTCCATCATAGACAAGTTGCGCAAGCATTTCCCAAACATTTTCTATTAAATTTAGATCTGGGCTTTTTGCAGGCCATTCCAAAGTAGTCATATTCACTTTAGCCATCCATTCTTTTATGGGTTTTGACACATGGATGCTGCAATTGTCTTGCTGTAGAACGAAATCATTCCCTATCTCTCTTCTTATCCTTGGTAGGGCTTTCTCGTCCAGCAACTGTTTGTAGCTTTCGCTGTTCTGTCGTCCTTTCAGCCACTCCAACCATATATTTCCATTAGCAAAGATCATACCCCAAACCATAACTCCTCCTCCTCCCATCTGTCGTTTGTTCAGTACCGCAGGCTCACCCCTTCTCGACCAAGTACACCATTTGATCCTTTGTGTTTCTTTGTTAGTGTAATTTCTTTCTTAGCCTTTGCATACTTCAAACCAATCCTATGCAACGTTCTTTGTACTGTTCGGATGTTTACATCCAATTCACATTTCTCCTTCACTTTTTTTGCTGTAACTTTTCCTCCAGATGTCAAAAGCCGTGTCACAGTCCTCTTCATCCTCCTTTCAGTCCACTTGCCAATTGATCTTTTCAGTCCTCTCTTCTTTTTCCACTCGGAGTTTGTCTTCAACATGTATTCGACCGTTGATTTCGACAGCTTCAAATCCATGGCGATCCTTCTGATACTGAGGCCATCAGCCCTCTTCTTCCGTGCCAAACAAACGACTTCTTTTGAATGCATTTTACCTCATTAAACTTAATTGTTTTGCCAGTAAAATAGAACAGATAATTGATTCTAATGATGAGAGCTAAGTGTACAAGCAGAAAATTTGCATACAGCAACATATACATGAACTTAGCTCTTAATAAAATAGGATTTTTTGTCATTTCCCAAAAATAGTGTCGCTCAGGTTTTCGCAAAAATCACAAAAAACTAAAATTATCAAAGCCAAACTAAAAAAAATGATTACACTAATAGTGGATTTTCACTCATCAACTACGTACTTACAATATCAAAAGTTTTTGGCACTAGTAACCACCTTGAAGTACTTTTTTCAAAGTGTCCGAAAAATATTGTCGGGCCCCTGTATATATATACATATATATATATATGCATACATATATCACCATGTAGTGTAGATATAGAAGAATCCAAAGGAGTATCCTGTACATACAGTGGTAGGATAACTAAGTGAGCTCTAAATATGTATGTATATAAATACATAAACAGCAAATTTAAGAAGAATTAAGGCAGACAAGAAGAGCGGTGTTATTTTAGTTATGTCATATTCAAAGTTTCGTGAGGACATTAAGGTCTTTAATTTCAGGGTCATTAAGTTTTTTCTCTTTACGGAGGCATAGGCGTTAGTTTGTCAACACAGATACTTCGTTTTTATTGTCTCTGAACCATCATGACTTCTCAGGAAAGACAGTCGTCTATTACCTTTTTCCGTTACTTTTTCTATCATTTAGATCGCAATATTTTGTCAATTCTAGATTGACTCCAACCCAAGGCTAAAGAGCATGATCTAACATGCTATTTTATTTTTTAATACATCGTTCTATAAGTCCCGGGCTAGACACATAGATATTGTCCCTAATAAAAAGAAAATCTATATGCTTTTATTAAAGTACTAACCGATTAATAGCACGTGACAAATTTGGGGCATAATCACGCTATTAGTTTACAAACTACAGCTGTTTAAGTGAAGATACTGTTGTAAATTTTCAAAACAATGAAAAAGTCTGAATTTCTTGTGTTGATAAAGCATTGCTTTCTGATTGGAAAAAATACTGTTAAAAGAATATCATGATAAGTGTTATTTGGAATCTACTCCGTTGAGGTGATGATGAACACTCAGGTCGCCCAAAATAAGCAGTTGTCCCGGATAACACCCCAAAAACACACACACTCTTTTGGCTGATCATAAATGTCACGTGCAATAGCAGAGGAGTTGAAATATCAGAAGGTGTATTTCATTATTTAGCATAAATATTTATCAATAAGAAAGATGTGTTCGAAGTGGGGGCCGGGTTTGCTCACAGTCGACGATGCGGAGCGTTGTTTGCAACTGTTTCAACACAAGAAGAAGGAGTTTTTCGTAAATATGTGACAATGGATGATACAGAGATCCACTACTTCACTCCTGAGTCTGATCAACAGTCAGCTGTGTGGACAGCAGCAAGTGAAATCCGTCCAAAGCGACCAAAGGCGCAGACATCAGCAGACAAGGTTTTATCTGTATTTTGGGATGCGCAAGGTATTTTGTACGTCCATTACCTTAAGTAAGGAAGAACCATCAACAGCGAATATTTTTAAGCATTAGTGGTGCATTTGAAGGAAGAAATTGCCAAAAAAATGGCCACAAATGAAGAAGAAAATGTGATTTTTCACCAAGACAAGGCACCGTGTCACAAGTCGATCGCAACGATGGCAAAGCTTCCGCATCCACCCTATTCTCCAGTTCCGGCTGCGAGTGACTACTGGCTGTTTGCAGATCTTAAAAGAATACACTAAGGAAAGAGATTAGACTCCAATGATGAAGTGATATCAGAAACTGAGGCGTATTTTTGACCAAAAACAAATCGTTCTACAGAAAAAGCATCGAATTGTTAGAGAAGCGGTGGAATCAGTGAATCACCATAGAAGACTGTGCTGATGAATAACGTTGAATTTTGCCTAAAAGCTGTTGTTTTATTAGTTAGGCCCCGGATTTATTGGGTGATGTTTAATTATCTGGAAATTGTCATGACTTAGGATAGGTAGTGGAATGGTTCCTGCTGTCTTTTGCATGTTTTGAAATTAAGAAATTTCTTTAACTTATACTGATTGCTACACAAAACTCAAAAACCAATCAACCCTGACATTAGGGCTGATCAATTTTTGAACCGTGGTATTGCACACAATATAAAAATTATGGTTTAACATGGTAAATAATGGTGCATTTTTTTTCCCAAATGTTTACTGTTTTTTGAGGAAAAGTGTTTAAATGTTTTCAGTTAAGGTTCCATATTGTAAAGTTGTAACTTAATTGCAGTGATCACGGAAAGCCGTACAGCAGACCCTTGCAAAATATATAATTTGCTGTCAACAGTCGCCACCCGTATAATAGATAAGCTGCGATGGATACATTGTCCACATTTTATGCTTGTTGTATCCCGGAAAGGAATAACAGGGAAATGAATATTTAAGAATAATACTTAACACTGAAGATAGATTAGAAGAGATTTATTATACAACAGTACAATAAACTAATAGATGTACAAGAGCAATCAACGTATAGAAACAGGAATAACGATCAAGTAGAAAATGTCTCCGCTTATGACGTCCGTCTAGTGACGTATGCTTCTATCTAGTGACGTATGCTGACGTATGCCACTAGTCACAGTCTTTTATAGACTAGACCATATCTATTATAGGATAGAATAGGATGTAGGATAGGATGTTCCTCTACAACACCTTCCCAAAAAGCTAAATTCTTCGTGGAATTTTGCTCAATATTTTTTTCTTTTGGGATTTGGGAATTTTTGTTTTGATTCTTTATTTTTCTCTTACTTCTTCTCCTTGTGTCCTCACTTTCAGGAGGATCATTAGTTACCTCCATCGGTACTTCCACGTTCGCGGGTGATTTAATTTCAAACGTATCGTAAAAAAACACCATTGGTATCTCATATTCCTTATTGACGGTTTCCACGAATCGGGGTCTTTACTGATTTAGGTGTCTTTTGCAGCCAAACTTCTGTCCTTGCACTATATAGATTCTACGACTTACTATTCCGTCTTCCCACAAACACTTTCCTGACCGATAGTCTTTAAAGAAAATTTATCGCCTTCTTTGAAATATTCTATATCCGAATTTGGTTTTCTCAAGGTCTTTTGCCTTTCTTTTCGTAATAGCTTATCAAAGATTGATCTCATTTTTCTTGCTTACATTACCTCCACAGGTGATAAATAACTATTGATATTGTGATTGGGTGTAATCCTATACACCATCAACAAAGTTTGAATATTTTTATCATCAGTGTCAATTCCGTCCGCTTTTTTCATTGCTCTTTTGAATATATCGATAAAACTTTCCGCCGGCCCATTTGACCTCGGATTATATGCAAGTGTCGTTACATGTTCCATGGCTAACGCCTCGCAATAGCTTTTAAACTCAGATCCTGTGAACATCGTACCGTTATCACTTACGATTGTATTTGGCACCCCAGTCGGCTAAATACTTCATTTAAAGCCTTTATTGTGATTGCCGCTGTTGGTCGCTTGAATTTATATACTGCAGGCCATTTGGAAAAAATATCCTCCATGATTAGATAATATTCTCCTTTTATTGGTCTTGCATAGTCCACATGTATTCGTGACCACGACACATCCGTTTCAGGCCACGGCTGCGTTTTTATGGGTGATGATTTAGCTACTAGCTGACAGCCTTTACACTGTTCCACCAATTCTTCGATATCTTGGTCCAATCTAGGCCAGTACACCTAACTCCTCATTAAGGACTTCATTCGTGATATGCCTGGATGACCCAGATTAAATTCTTTTAAAATACTTTTTCTTAACACCCTTGGTATTACCACTCTCTGAGCATACATCATTGTCTCGTTAGAAATTGAAAATAGTGAAACTTTTCCTCCTTATTTTCTTTATTTCCTTTTACTTGCTTCATCATATTAGCAATACAGTCATCTGTTTTCGCTATTTTTTCAATTTCTTCCGGTGTTACTGGTAATACGCTAACGGTGTTTACTGGTACATCCTTTAGATCCTTTTCTTCTTTCAGCGCCGCTATCACCGTTTCTTCTAGCAATTCAGGCTTTTTTGGAATCAGTCTTGACAGACAGTCCGCAAGTGCAATTTCTTTAGATGGAATAAGTTTCATTTTGAAATTGTAATTTAACAAAATTACAGACCATCTTTGTAGCCTGTTTGCTGAATGAGTTGGTTCACCATTTTTCGACCCAAATATCGATAATAACGGTTTATCGTCGGTTTGCAGCACAAACGCTCTCACATAAATTAAATAACACGATTAAATCTATACCAAATACATTTATATTCTTTCCTAAAATAGCATAGATTTTAGTCTTGTGTACTATGCCGTCAAATGCTACTTTCGCGAAAAATTCACCTTTGAATTTTAATTTATTACCTGAAATATCTCTTGCAATGTTTTTACTTTTCTGTAACTCTGGTCGGCTTATTTTTTACCAGGTATATTCATCTACTGTATCACTTCCGGTATCCAGTAAACAAGTGACATTTCGTCCATTTATTTTTATGTCCACGTACTTTCTAGTACCGAAATCCTTTGTGACTCTCTTCATTACCACAGTATTTATCCTTTTGGACTTTCGGTCCCTTTTTTTCCTACACATCACTGCTTTGTGCCCCTTCTTCATACATTCAAAGCATATTTTATCTCTACAATAACATTTACTTGTGACGTGATTAGTTTTGCCACATGCATTGCAGTATGGTTTTCCCTTTTCGTAGGCCTGTTGCTTAACTTTATGAATTCGAGCAACGATTTTTTCTTCAATACAAACATTACCTCTTTTAATGTTTATCAATTTTTGGCATTCTTCCGATACTTTCTGTAGCGTTATTTCTGCATCCCGATCCAACATTGTGAGAATCTTAGAACGTACTTCCTTAACTTTCGGTGCCATTAACGCTTGTACAAAGATTAAACATTTAAACATGTCTTCTTTGATATCTTTAATTTGAAACTATTCGCATTGAGAGTTAACTTTTCCAGCGTACGTAACAAATACTTCATGTTCTTCATTTACGATATTTAAACACTTATATCGTGTGTAGAACAAGCTTTCCCTTCCTCCAAACATTTTCAACAAAATTTCAACCGTTTCGTCGAACGAAATGTCTTCTTGTTTTTCGGTAAAATAAAGTTTGTGTGTTTCATATTCTCCTGAGTTCCTATCTTTTGTAATAGAAGCATTATTTTTTCCTCGTCGGTCCATGCTTTGCACCGTCTCGGAAAAATCGTTTCGTATCTTTTATAGTACGAAGGAAAAGTAATTAGTTTCTTCAGGTTTGTATACACATTCTGTAAGAGGAATTGAAATACCTCCGCAGAGAAGACTCAAAAACCTTCCTTCGGTTCGCCCTGCTTTAATACCATTTTTTCAAAACCTCTTGTTGAAGTATCATTTGTCGTTGGAGATCCGTTTATAGTTTTTGTTGACTTTCCTGTTGCTTTAATAGTTGTTTTGGAGCTCTCTTTGTATTTTTGTTGAATATGCTGTTGTTGCACTAACTGCTGGACCGATCCGCTCAGCGTCTTTGCAAATTCAGCTAATTGTTCCATATTATTTATATGTACAGATGACCAATAAGTTATACTCTTCGGCAAGAACAATAAACTTTTTTTTATGAGGGGTTAAAAAAACTACCTGTTACCTTATTTTTCTTTTCGCGTCAACCTTTCAAATCTTGGTCACGAAACTGATATTTGGCGAGCTTCGCGTAAATGACGCATCTTTTTTACCAATCTGTTATTTTGGCAAGCGCCACCTAACTGTCAAATCTTCGTCGCCAATCTGTTATATCCTGGGAAGGAATAACAGGAAAAAGAATAGTGTAAGAATAATACTTAACACTGAAGATAGATTAGAAGAGATCTATTATACAACAGTACAATAAACCAATATGCGTACAAGAACAATCAACGTTTAGTAACAGGAATAACGATCAAGTAGAAAATGTCTCCGCCTATGACGTATGCGTCCGTCTAGTGACGTATGCTTCCGTCTAGCAACGTATGCCGACGTATGCCCCTAGTCAGTCTTTTATAGACTAGACCATATGAAATACGGGGTAGGATAGGATGTTCCGCTACAATACTTTTAATTTCGCGAAAGAGTAATGACTGTTTTGATTGTGTCGACTACATATTATAGTGCAGACAGTTGGAGCACTCTGTGGAGAAAAAAGTACCATAAGGCAGTTCAGTTAATTAATTGCCATACGTGATACATTCTTGGATGATCATATCTCAAAAGAGACGTAACTGACTGGGCAGAATATTTTCCCGCAGTAGTTTGTCATTGCTTTCTGCGATAGAATGGTTACCAACCAAGGCTGTTGAATCCAGTCTGTCTCATAGATATCTGTCACCATAAGTTTAATGGTAATTACGAAGTTACGGCAGACCGGAAATGTTACCCCGATTGTTCTGATAAGGAAAGAACATTCGAATTGTTTGGTAAGGGTCTCAGATTCAACATTTACTGCCCTGAAGAGTATTAAATGTGTGACTGCTGGAAGATCCTATATCCTGCCAAATGACTCTTTACCATCCCACACTTACAGAAAAGCCTAGTCATGAATATCAGATAATTTCTGCCACCACATCATCACATATATTTGACCACCTAACTCCCCAAACTGTGAACATTTTCATTATTATGGATAGAGCACAGTTCTTCAAGAGACAAACAAAATCTTTTCGAGGCCTTGCATGAATGAAGTGGCGGTTTTATTGAACAATTTTACTCATTAGCATTTCAAGAAGATTTTTGTGTAAATTTGTTAAATATATATATATATATATATTTCTATTTTCGCATATGTTAAATGACACTTTATTCAGTGCATAAAATACCTTTCGATAATCTCCTGCTAACCGTCGTTTCATATCGGCTACTTTCACATATTTACAAAAGTAATCATCATTGTTGCACTTCGCACCACTTGTTGGTCATTCCTTAGGGCCGAAGGAGGCCAGCGAGAGAAACAATCTATCCCCGGGGATATTTACTTTGCCTCGCTTCGCCTGATATGTATATCACACAATGAGGAATGGAACCTGCGAGGCTACAGTAACTGTTGCCCTAATTTGCAGATAGAGAAATAGATATTTCTTCTGAATTATTATTGCTATGAGGAGAGGATTGGCGATGGAGGAAATGGAGTTTAAAGTTTCGGGAAAAGAAAAACAAGACAGCAAAAGTAAAATGGTTTATATAGAATCAGGAGAAGAAAGAAAAAAATAACCGAGGAGAAAGAATGCCAGCGATAACGACATTGCTGGGAACAATAACAATAAACAAAGAAAATGTTAAATTGATGAAAAGCACAAATTAAGACGACCATTTTTTCTTCTTCTTCATTCTATCCAAAATAAGGAGTAACTAATGTAGGAAATTGCATTTTTTACCTTAGGGAGATGCACAAGCCGATCTGGCGGCCATGTTTGTTAATGTCGGTAATCATGTGCAGAGAGCAGAAAGTAAAATCAATATATATATATATATATATATATATATATATATATATATATATATATGTCAAACGAAAGGCAATTTCATTGGAGTAATTTCATAAAAATAATAGACTGTGCGTATTGCCGTATTTACTGATACACGTCTGCATAAACAATCTTATCAGTTCTTATGAAATTTGCCATCTTAGATTGGCACAGGGCAAAATAGAATAATGGGGAAATAGAATAATTCGGGAAAGTCTTCCATATCGTTCAAGAGTCTGAAAAGTACGGTGTTTATCTGATGTCTGAATTCTGAACACGAGCGCTTCTGAAAAATGAAGCAGAGACAAACTCATAACCATACACTATGCCGGTAGTTATGCTGTTAGATATTGATCTTATATTTTTTATGTTTAACTTACTTATTTACTTGTGTGTGTGTGTGTGTGTGTGTGTGTTTTATTATAGCGTATCAATACTTCAAATCTTCTTTAAAACCGAACCATATTTCCAGTTGTAAGGTATTAGTTACAGTCCCCATTGTAGTGCAGTGGATATCTTCTCGGAATGACAAATCGGGAAACCAGGTACGAATTCAAGTTGAATATCTTGCATTCACTTACGCACAAATACCCTTGAGAAAGGTATTAATCCGTCTATTCCCTCCAGTTATGGGTTAAATAATAGGATAGTCTGAGTTCTATAGCTTTGGCTGGCAACTAGTCTACCGCAGAAAGCAATGGCCACCTACTGCGGGATAATCTTTTGCCCAGTCAGTCATGTCTCTTTCGGGATATGATCGCCCAAGCGTGTATCACGTATGGCACTTAACTAACTGACTGACCCAATGATCGCAAGCGCACCCTCATCTACGTACTGTCATATTTAACTGCGTTGATAAAATGGGAACTAATGTTTTTATCTAGATTCGACTATACGCTATATAGTATTTCACGCTTCAGTTTCCAATATATATATATATATATATATATATATATATGTGTGTGTGTGTGTGTGTGTGTGTGTGTGTGTGTGTGTAATTATTATTATTAGACAGTTATTGGTGAAAATTAAATTAGACTAGATTAAAATATACAGTTAGGTTAAAAAGTTATCAATACATATATAATGTAGAGCTATTAGATATTTTCATTTGGTTGTCAGTCGATTACACAAGCTAGATTTCAAACGTACGGTGTCTTCAGACGTTTTAAATCAACTGATTCTCCAATGTGTTTTTTTTTCTTTTTAAAAAACTTACAAAAATGATTTTCAGAACGTAGGACTTTAAAATAACTGAAATTTTGCTTTTTGTAATATATTCCATGTCATGCCAGGGTCGTTATTAAAAAAAATGCCAGATTTTACAATGGTGGTGATGTCTGTAGATTGTGCCAAAAAGAGAAGTTAGCCATAACATTATTTCCAGAACGAGAAAAGTTAATAAATGAAAAATCCAAAATAATGTTCAGATGTAAACATATCTGAAAATATATTTTCGAATTATAAAAGTGTTTAGTTAGTTAAATGCCATACATGATACACGCTTGGGCGATCATGTCTCGAAAGAGACATGACTGACTGGGCAGAAGATTATCCCGCAGTAGGTTGCCATTGCTTTCTGCGGTAGACTGGTTGTCGACCAAGGCTATAGAACCCAATCTGTCCTGTTATTTAACCCATAACTGGAAGGAATAGACGGATTAATACCTTTCCCAAGGGGATTCGCGCGTAATTGAATGCAATGAATTCAACTGGAATTCGAACTCGGCTCCCCGATATCTCGTTGCGAGCCGATATCCAATGCACCGCAACGCACATCCATAAAAGTGTTTACAATTCTTTAAAACTACCTCCTTTATTCTGAAATTTCAGGTATTTCCTCATTACTTTCTTCTCTCACAAACTATAGATTTATCGTATCGAGTATATATATATATCAAAGTCTTCTCCCTCCATTTTGCAGTATTCTCTTGCCTGCCAATCTGACAAACATTTTTCTCTCCCTCCCTTTTATCTCCCCTTTTTCTTTTCTTCTTCTTTTCCTTTTTTTTCTGTTCTTTTCGCTACCATTATTTCTTTTGTCTTTACACATACACAAACTTAAACGAATAATTGTATTTTACCATAATGATTATGATTGTCGATGATGCGAGGTTGGTCTCACTTGTTGAAATGTGTATACGATCTTGGAAAATTTGATTTTTTATGTGCATTTATATATATATATATATATATATATATATATATATATATATATATATATATTAGTAATCCACATACAACCCTGTTTTCGATGTATCACAGATCATCAGTGTGACTGAGCACATGGACCTGCTTCCAGCCGAGATCGAAACTCGACCAGTTTGGTGTCGGAGTCCCTGCTCCCTAAGCCATGGGCTCATGGAATGTGAGAAGGGAAATTTTAGCGTATTATATATATATATATATATATATATGCAGTATATAGACACGCCAGTCATCGAGAGAACCTAATTCTTTACTGAGAAGAGTAACACGAAGATCGCAGAAGTGGTAAATGTTTTTAAAATTTTCCTCTCTAGGGAGCTCAATCCTAATGAGAGCATAGATAGATAGATAGATAGATAGATAGATAGATAGATAGATATTTGAAAAATTTTGTCTCTTTATGAATGATGATTTCTTTGTCACTAGGATATATTGTCTATGGATATAAACAGTAAAGTCGATATAAACATACACACATACGTGTATCCAGGCAGCGATGTGTAAATTGTCGCCATTTCATATTTTTAGCGTATGTGTGTGGTTTGTTTTTGATTTTGTCAACTGCACAGTATAGTGGGGTAAGTTGGGCACCTTATGTGAAAAATACAATGACGCAATTAACTCCGCCAGAAATTTAGAAACGGTCTTAATTCCGGAAAGTCCACTACAATATAATGAATATTTCCGAGTGTTTGTGTGTTTCTAAGGAAACCGGAAATGGTAAGATCATATATCCAGACAACATCATGGTGTTTGTATTAATCACTAGAGATGGTGACGTTATACCTCAACTTCCGACAGGAAGTCATACTCAACACGAAGTCTTAGATGACAAAGAGGTAGTGCTGCCGTGTGTAAGAGGCGGCTGACGGAAGACCCCAGTGTCTTGCAACAAGACTCGGCAACATGCCACCCAAACAGGAGAACCAAGTATGGCTGTCACACATTTTCTGCGATTACATCACCCCTACAAATAGCCATCTAACTCCTCAAATGGCAACCCCTTTGATTATTATGGATGGGGTGCATTTGAAAGAGAGACCAACAAAACTTCTTGTAAAACCTAAGATGAACTGAAGGCAAGAATTATGACAGCATTCATGAACTTAAACAAGAAGATCGCCCAGAAGAGTTGTAAGAGATTCTGAAGTCAATTGGTGGCTGTCGTAGAAGCCAATGGCAATTCTATTCAATAAAAATTCCCTCATTAGCATTTTTGTTTAATTTTGATAAATATATATGTCAAAAAGCGTTGTTAGTGTTATTTTTTATTTTTGCGTAGTATAAACCACAAGTAATGCATTATATCTTCTACAAGCACACACACACACACACACACACAAACACACACACACACACACACACATAGACCCACATTCACACGCTCAAACATTCACACACTTTTCGAGAGTTAAAATAATGATATGTGTCATTCTAAAGATTTCAAATTTGTGTCTCCTGAAAATCGGGTGTGCGTTGTGGGGCAGTGGATATCGTCTCGAAACAAGAAATCAGAGAGCCGAGTTCGGATTTGACTTGAATTAGTTGTATTTACTTACGCACAAATACACTTACGATAGGTATTACTTCATTTCTTCTCTCTCTAACTATGCGCTAAATACCAGAATAGGTTGGTTTCTAAAGCCTTGGTTGGCAACCAATGTACCACAGGAAGAATTTGCAACCTACTGAAGGAAAATGTTCCGCCTCGTCAGTCATAAATCGTAAGAAGATATGACCGCCCAAGCGGGTATCAGGTATGGCACTTAACTGACTAATAGAGGGACAAACAACATGTGGTTTCTAGCTGAATTATATACCGATTGTCAGTTATGTTCCGAGTACATTTACCACCAACCTTAGTTCTTTTTTTAATGGAAGTCAATAGACAGTAAAGTCTTCTTCTTCTTCTTCTTCTTCTTCTATGTGCCCTGTCCCTTCAGGACGTAGGCGATCATGGATCTCCACGTCTCCCTATCCCTTGTGGCTCTTAGTATGTTTGCTCCTGTTGCTCCTGGCAACCCCCGTTCCGTCATCCACCTGATCAGACCCTGCAAATATGTTATCCGCTGTCTTCCTCCGTCTCTCCTTCCTTCTATCTGTCCAGTCAGTATCAGGTTCTCCAGTCTCTCCTTCCTCATTGCATGTCCCAGGAACTTTAGTTGTCTCTTCCTGATGCTCAGCATCAATTTCCTTTTTGTTGCCATTCTTTCTAACACTTCGTCGTTGCTTGTATGCTCAGTCCACGATATCCGTAGCATCCTTCTGTAGAACCACATTTCGGCCGCTTCCAGTTTTGTCCTCATTTTCGATGATATTGTCCAGCATTCACAGCCGTATTGAAGAACTGACATCACGTAGCAGTCTAGCACAGTTGTTGTTAACATTCGGAGGTTTTAATGACACTAGAATATATTTTAATCCTTCAATTCTCTTCCAACATAAATTATTTACAACTGGAATTTCTTTGAACTGCATGGCTCGTTCATTCGGCAAAGTGACCCCGAAAAAGACCCCGAAAATGGCAAGAGTTATTCTCGAACATAACTATGGTGAACTGATATGCAGTAATAGCCCTTGCCTCTAGGCATGCACTTGATATATCTCTCGACGCAACCCCAAATTCAAAACAATATGTGGTGCGCAATATCGTTGATAACATAAAATGTGAAAGCTGTAAATGGAAGACGATTTACCAAAATGTTATGCGACCTGCATCAAATTTTATCGTTTCCATTTCTCTGTAAAAACCTATCGACAGTATTAACATGACATCGTCCAAACTAATACAAATAAACAAAAGTTGAATTTTGTAAAGAAAATTAAAGATCCTCTTCTCTGACTGATTTGTATTTTGTCGTATAGGTTTTCAACCATTTGTGATATATGTAAACCGAAACAGTCTTCAGTAGAAGAATAATTTTTTTTTTTTAATATTGCATTAACAAATTTTGGTGATGACAATGTCTTTTTCTTCTTTTTCTAAATATATGGTCTGCTATTTAACACCTGATTGGGGGAGATAAACTCCGGTATTCGGATTTTGGTCACGTTTGTTTTTATTACATCACCTATAAGAAGTTGCCAAGTCGCATCATCTGTCGAGATACTGATGTCAATTGGCCAGCACTATCGTGCGTCCTGAGGCCTTTAAATTTTTTCTTTTGGGATCATCTTAAAAGTAAGATCTATGCCAACAAGCCATTTCTGCCTTGCTTGGAATGAAATGATTAACAATAATTAATGAGTAAATAAATGATTTAAAAATACATTTAAAATATGTCTTATGCAGAGGAAAAAGCATCACATTTTTTAAAAATCTCAATTAGACAAAAATAAAACATAATATAGAAGGTTTTGTGTTGTCTCAGAAAAGGAAGTTCAATTTAAGGGGTTCCGATGGAATTTCATTTAATTCTTAAAAATATTTTCCAAACAATACAAAACCAACAGCGTCTCATCGAAGAAGGTGAAGAAGAAAGACGCTGGTATCAAAGATGAGAAGCCTAGATAATGAAACAGTGAAACCGAAAATATTATCTGTAAATATAACACGCGAAGTGAAAAGATGATCTTTGCCCAGACATCAAGACATCAGTTCTTCTACTTAATTTGAGAACATCATGCTTGACTGAGGGCTAAAACTGATTTCTCGTTTGTTTAAGATAATTAAAGACACGCTATAAGAATGAAGTGGACCAAAGCTGATCTCGGACGTGCTTTTAACTCCTACACTCGCTCTAAGTGATATCATTTATTAGTGTGTTCAAATTGGTAGAATGGTTCGGGCAGCTTCTTGGATATTTGCAAAAAATACCGATAGCCTTATTCTTCACTTGGCTGCATACTGCTAGATATCAAAGAAAATGGCGATTGAAGTTACAATTATTATTATTTTGTTTTGTTTTTTTTTTTAGATTGTAGGTGACCGGAAATTAAGAATACGGAAAGGAATCACACACAGGGGATGTAGGAAGAAAGGAACTATTAGAACAGAATTTTAACTGTAAGATGAAGAAACCTTGTCTCCAATCTAATAGCTTAGAGATATCAACGAAGAGAGCTCATTAGAACAATTGCCACGAAAATATAGGATATTTCATGAAGACGGATTGAAATTGGTAGTAATGAAAACAGTGCTATTAGTTAACTTTTATTGATTTCCCTATTATATCAGGTATTTAAGTGATGGGAATTATGTCTGAAACATAATCTCGACCAAATGTTTGCTAAGACTCCGGTCGATGGCCAAATCTTTGATGATGTCTCTGCATAGTTGCTCCTTCATACCATCAATATGTGTTATTTTCTCATCCTTCAGCTGTTGAATTGTTGTTGACTTGCTGGCATAGGCCTTACTTTTGACACGATCTCAAAAGAAAGATAAAGGCGTCAAAACGCACGATAGTGGTGGCCAATTGACATCAGTGTCACGACAGATGATCCGACTTGGGAACAACTCATTCAATAAAGCCATTGTTGCATTGGTTCTGTGGCATGTGGCACCGTCCAGTTGGAGCCAGAATTATTTGATATTTATATTCAGGCCATAATTGTCATGACGTAAGCAACATGTTCCAACAGTGAAATTAATAAAATTTTACCGACAGCACTGTTATTTGCTTCTAACTTTGTTTCGTCTTAATGGGACACCTTATATTTGTAGAAAAGACCGCGGAAAGCCACGTCAAGGCAGGTGGAATGTGACTGAAGTTGAGATGTGAGGTTAAGACTTATAATATATTATATTATATCTGCAGCACTAGGCCGGCCCCGCAGTAATATTTAAACAAATGGTAGATTTATAAATATGCAAAATTTATTCTGACGCAAAAAATTGTCTGCTAAAACACCATGTATTGATCATAATAGTAGAACACTTCGTGCTTTCTGCTTTTCCGTCAACTACGATCTTCGAAATAGTTAATGCAATTCGATGCCGTTAAAATATCAAACGACTCACATAGCACTAAGAACAGTAGTTTGGCCATACTGTCTTCGCGTTTTCCCCTAAATTCAAGTGGAACGACTAAATCGAATCAGTAACTTTACTGAATGCAAAGAAAGTTGGGTTACTGTGTCGTGCCAGAAAATTCTTCTCATCAGAATCCATCTTGCCCCTTTACAAATCTACTATTCATCTCTGCATTGAATACTGTTGCCATATCTCGTCTGGCTCTCTTGTTGTACACATTGAGATTCTTGGCAAAAACAAAATAGAATCTGCGATGTAATCGAAGGCGTCTCGACCTCAGTCACTTTGTCACCGACGTGGCGTAGTTACTCCTTTATCTTTTTTACAAATATTTCCATAGCAACTACTTTGACGAGCGTTTTGTTCCTAGTTCTCCGACCACATGAATCTAAGTTTGCTACTAGATTGGAATCTAGGCCCCACCCTCATTTCCGCTGAAATAGTTAAACGCAACCTTCTCTTCTACTCGAAAGTTTCTTTTTTCGGACTATCTGACTGTGGAACTCACTTCCGTTTCCTTGTTTCCCTGATAACTAGAATTGTCAAAGATTTAAATACAACATTAATCTCCGTCTTCAGTTATATTGACTCAGGATCATCTTTTGTTCTTTACTTAATCCTGCTATCTTATAATATTTCTCTTTCAGTTTCATTCCCTGAAAACCATGCAGGGAATGAAAGAGGAAAAGAACTATTAGAACAGAATTTTAACTGTAAGATGATGAAACCTTGTCGCCAGTCTAATAGCTTAGAGGTATCGAAGAAGAGAGGATGGTGCCACATGCTACACAATCACTTCAACAATTTCTTTATTGAATGAGAAGTTGCCAAGTCGCATCATCTGTCGAGACACTGATGTCATTTGGCCAGCACTATAGTGCGTTCTGTCGCCTTTAGATTTTTTCCTTTGGAATCATCTTAAAAGTAAGGTCTATGCCAACAAGCCATTTCTGCCTTGCTTGGAATGAAATGATTAACAATAAGTAATGGGTAAATAAATGTTTTAAAAATACATTAAAAATATTGAAAGTGATTCAAAGATTCTCGCCTGTACCGCGTAAAATATCAGTCTGTTACAACTACACACTTAGATATCTGATTGTTTTAGCGACCAACTCAGTCGTTGTATTAGGTTGTCCCAAAGGTTCGTAAACACTTGCAAGTAATTGAGATTTTACTCGCAAAAACAACAAAAATTATTGCTCAAAATAATGACCATCATTTTCCAAGACTTTCTGCCATCGATCTGCAAGCTTTCGGATCCGGTCAAAGTGCCATTCTGCCGGCTTCGAATCAAAGAATTCTTGATACGCTTCCTCGACTTCATCAAACGAGTAGAATCTGCGGCCCTTCAGAAAGTGTTGCATTGAGCGGAAAAGGCCGTAATCTGATGGAGCACAGTCAGGAATGTAGGCTGGATGTGGCAGAACCGCAACGCCGTCCAGCTCTTCAAACCTGTCTCTGGTCTTCCTGGCGGTGTGTGGCTTGGCATTGTTCTGCATCAAAGCGCGCTTTCGGTTGATCAGAGCCGGGTACTTTTGCTTCAACTTTTCGTAAACCCGCTCAAGTTGCTGACAGCAAAGTTCGGAACTGATGGCACGATCATTCGGAACCAACTCAAAATGCACGATACCTTCAAAGTTCCACCAAACGCATAACATGACTTTCTTGCCGAATCGATCTTGTTTTGGAACCGACGGTGTCTCTTGCCCTTTCTGAACCCATCGCTTGTCTCGATTGTGCTGGACCAGATAGACCCGTTTCGCAAGTGTTTACGAACTTTTGGGACAGCCTAATATTACATATTATCAACAATGGAATGATAATTATTAAATCATAATACATATTGTTGATTTTTTTCCGCCATCTTTTGTATCGAATTACATTCTCTGTCGCCTTTGTTTCTCTCACACTCAGTAATCTGTTGCATTTTGTTGCCTTGCTGAAAGCATCCTTCTCTAGAACAACAATTCTGCTGTCTCGAGTCTCTCGTTTTTTCTGGAGATGGACAGATATCACAACAGAAGGATTAATGTAATATCTCTCCCTCTCTGTGGCAGTAAACTTTGGACTATCAATGATGAAGGAGAGGCTCGTGGCAGCAGAAATATCGTTTTACAGGAGGGTGCTGAGGATAACATCGACCGAGGAGATGTTGGAAAGGATGCAGACGATAAGGAATCTCATATTTAACATCAGGAAGAGCCAGTTGAGCTTCCTGGGACATGTAATGAGGAAAGAGGGCCTGGAGAATCTAATATTCACAGGATGGATAGATGAAAAGAGAGACAAGACAAATTAGTGCCAGTCATATTTGATCTGCTTGACGAAATGGATGGCGGAGCGGGGTTTGGGAGAGATATCAAGAGGGAAATAAT
This sequence comes from Ascarosepion bandense, assembly GCA_037127315.1. Taxonomy (NCBI): domain Eukaryota; kingdom Metazoa; phylum Mollusca; class Cephalopoda; order Sepiida; family Sepiidae; genus Ascarosepion; species Ascarosepion bandense. Next base: position 87,847 of record JBBBDQ010000229.1, on the reverse strand, counting down.
TAGAGCGAAAGAGACAGGGTCAAGTTGAAGTCCCTAATCGCCTACGACCTGAAATGATACAGTACACGAAGAAGAAGAAAAAAATTGAATAGAAAGAAAATAAAGATTTTTTTAATATATTTTCATTTTCAATATAATGTTTTTTTTTGTTTTTTTATTACTGTCACTCAGTTAAGTGCCATACCTGAAACACGCTTAGGCGATCATGTCTCGAAAGAGACATGACTGACTGGGCAGAAGATTATCTTGCAGTAGGTTGCTATTGCTTTCTGCAGTAGACTGGTTGCCAGCCAAGGCTATAGAACTCAATCTGTCCTGTTATTTAACCCATAACTGGAAGGAAGAGACGAATTAATACCTTTCCTATGCAATGAGGAAGGAGAGAAGGAGAGCCTGGAGAACCTGATACTGACTGGACAGATAGAAGGAAGAAGAGACAGAGGAAGGCAGCGGATAACATATTTGCAGGGTCTGATCAGGTGGATGACGGAACGGGGGTTGCCAGGAGCAACAGGAGCAAACATACTAAGAGCCACAAGGGATAGGGAGACGTGGAGATCCATGATCGCCTACGTCCTGAAGGGACAAGGCACATAGAAGAAGAAGAAGAAGAAGAAGAAGGGTATTTGCGCGTAAGTGAATGCAATGAATTCAACTGGAATTCGAACTCGGCTCCTCGATTTCTCGTTCTTTGCCGATATCCACTACACCACGACGCACATTTTTTTACTGTACTGAATATTAAACACATCGTTCCAAAGTCAACCATAAAAACATTTGTAAGCAAAATGTAGTTTTCCTTAATAGCCATGACAAATTTTGATTCACCCTGGTATGCGTACTTTGCGTGCTGTTGAGTGATTTAATCTCTTTTCTCCCCACCCATTTAAACCAGCTTTATTCTTGATCCATCACCCTGTATCGATTACTAAGCACTCAATCACCCTTTCTCTGAATAGCTTTAATTCTCTTCTTTTGAGTTGCTGAATTGCTTCTTGCGTGCTGACCACAGAATCAGCTAAGTTCTCTTCCTTTATTCTCGTGATCACATCTTAAATTTTGTCGATTATTTAAAATATCAGCAGCGTTTAATGTTGAATCTGATAGTAATATCTGCGGTGCTGGGTATGACGTTAAACTGGATGCGACACCAAGACCTCTGATTAAGAAGTTGTGAGAAGCATGGAACCACCTCTTAATTGCTGTTTCTCCGAGGTCCATACTCGGAACCAGAGAGGTAGCACCTGTTAGCGTCTCAGCTACGGACAAATACCTATATTAATGTCACCAAATGTGACGAATGTTTATTTTTTTTATATATTCATTTATCTATTCATATCAATCATATTTTATTTATTTATTTAATCTCAAATATTTCATTAATATCATTCGCTTTACTTTTGTAGTTTATTCCAGTTTTTATCTATTCATTCATCTTTTCAATCCCCCTAGTTTTTTATGTTTTATTTTTTTAAATCCGAAATATTACACTAATACCATGCGCTTTTTTTTCTCTCTCGTTATTTGCATACTTACCATATTCGGTACGATTTTCGATTACATTAAAAGGCATATTCCTTCATCCCTATGGAATGGTATCTTCCACATCGTGTTAATTTATGTATTTCTTTTAGTATATTTAAAGAGTTTTTTTTTCTCTACCTGGTCATTTAGCTATTTTAACCATACATCTTCCCATTAATATCACGAAAATCAATTTTTTTTCTGGATATTTACTTGAACCATTTATACATTATCATCAATGGACCTTCATTTATTTGTGGACAACCTTATTCTAGAAATTTTTCCTCTTCTCCTGTGCAACTAAAACATCTTGCATTCCAATAACGTAGTAAACAGATATTAGAACACAAGCCGGGGCCTGATCAACCGTGACTGGGTCAATCTGAGAAGAAGGTATGATGTTTTTAAAGGACCGAAACCGTCAATGAACCAGGGTATCATTACTGATGATGTGTCCTAACCGCATCTAAATGATGGATTTTTCAAACTCCCCAAACTGGGGTCAAAACATTATGGAAGTATAAAAATACACTTTCATCCATCTGTCTATTCTACAAATGTGTTCATGGCTTCTGCTCCGATGAGCTTAGCCCACTGACGCCCCCTCAACGAGAATTTATTCAAGCAACTAGACTGGCTACATAGTCCCACACTTTTACAGTTAAAAAGTAACTAAATGCAGCCGCCACTTCTACTCTATCAGCTTCCTTACTCGCACTTCCTACCTGTGGAACTCCCTTCCATTTACTTGCTTCATTGACGACTACAATCTTCCAAGAATTTAAATGCAACGTCAATTTCCATCTCTTGTCCACTTGACACCAGTCCTTCTCTCATTTTTTTCCCCATCACCTCTTGTATCTTGTTCTTTTTCTTTCTCACTCTTCCGTCGCAACTGTCTTTCTCCGACGTCTCCTGTAATCGAGTCATCTTTCTCTTTGATCTCCTCCTGCTTAAACTTTCACTCTTCTCTTATGTAGCCCCCAGCACACCAGTGGCCCTACCGCATTAATGGGGAGAAGCGATTACTATATATTCATCGTTTCACCCCAATAATGCGGTACCGCCACTAGTGTGCATATATATATATATATATATATATATATATATATATATGTATATAAACTCTTATAGAAAAAAACACATTTTTGAAGGAAAAATATTACCTGCAATACATTTTGAAGAAAAAAATATTTCCATAACAAATTTTTAAGAAAAAATAAATTATTGTCTTCATACATTTTGACGGAAAAAATTATAACTAGCAATACATTTGTGAACAGAAAACTAGAAGACATCTTCAGTTTTCTAAAAAGAAATAAACAATAAAAATATTCTTCTCAAAATCTGACTAAATTTCTCACTATAATCGAAAATTAAAAAATATCTCGGACCTCACATTTTTGGTACTAAAAAAACTCACAGAATTTGATATTCCGTTAAACAAAAACCAAACTCAAATTCAATAATATTTGTACAACGTTTTATTTAGAAGATTAATGATTGGGTTGTTATCGTTCAGTTTCTGCTAATATGTTAAACCACTCTGCTCAATTAACGACTGTCTCGGTTAGACTGTCATTAAATGATTCAGTCTCTAACTGAGTAAAACGTGTCGATATAATTGACAGCTGTTTCAGCCTCATCAATCTTGAAATGGGGTTGTTTCAAACAGCTTCAAATACCTTTGTGGTTACTGATTTAATTTTACACTCTGCAACACCTTTTCCCTTGGACGCAAAATCGCAAAACTATCGCTTCTTTGGGGTGAGCAATTGTTTTCCACCAAACAACTCTTTTAAAAAAATGAAATATCGTAAAATACTAATCTATTGCTATTGCCATGGTAAATGTTTAGATGAGTTCCATTCTTTGGTCATACTCCGTTTGCAGTTCCAGGTCATTTTCTGTGTAATCTAGTTGTAAGGAGGAATTTCCAATCAGAAAACATTTCCCATAAATTTTTGCTTTGTATGAAAAACACCCCTGTAGATACCTCCTGAATCAATACAATCTTCATCTCTTGAATTTAAGAATCATTCATTATTTAGATTCTTTATTCTTGTTATCTGCTCTTACACCTAATCGTTCATACCGTTAAGTCACAGTCTTCATCGATTAACCACATAATGTAAGTTCCACTTGAGCCCTGTATTCTCCCATGGGTGAGATCTTTTACAGCGTTTCTTTATTACTGTTGCTATGTGGAGCATTCTTTCGACAGTGGGCTTCCCATATTACTAAAACCGTTATTTATCCTAAATTTCCTCATGATATACACATTTTGCTCCTTTTTACAGCATTCTCATTTATTAAACTTCTATCTTGATTTGCGCTTGGGATTTTTACCTCGGGAATCACAGTTAAAAGAAAAATAAAAAATTACGTAACATAACTAGAAAAATTATAAGAAAAATCTGAGAGAGATGATTTCGAAATATATTTTGCTAAAAAATATTCTTGAGCAACAAGAAGAAATCCCCTTTCAGAATGGAATCCAAGCCCTTCATTACCGATGGAATAATAAACCTGATATTGTCACATTACATAAGAGTATCTTGCTCGGCCTCTAAACTTTCAGCCAATCCTCGTATCATCATGTGAATTCTGATTATGAAACTTTAGAGAAGGTTCCGGAACTTTATTTTTTTTACTCGCAATGATTTCAATAAAACTTTAACTATCGAATTTCGATTATGAACCATTGAACAATCATCGTGCCCGTTCGTTTCTTGCTAAAATATTTCTCTATCGCGATCCTTATTATCTTTGGGATTTGTTCATTATTTTACTACGATTTATTTGTTCCTGCAAATTTAAACTTGACAGAAATTTATTTCGCCCAAGGTTCTCACTTGCTCCTATCGAAACTTATTCTCCTCCCCTGATTAGTTCGTCGGCTCGTAGCAAAGCAATTTTACCGCTCAAATTAATCCCATCGGAACACACGTAGAGATACTAAAAATTAATCAGTATGAATGAGCAGACATCGAGTGAGTCTTACTCGTCATATCTACTAGAGGGAAAGCGGCCATCCGGGATATTTTATGCTTCTATTTTGACCACGGGTTTTTCATTCTTTCGCTTTAACGTACAACTTTTCGTCGTCCACAACGCAACTAGTGTTCGTAGTGCCTTAGTTATGATCTGACTGGCTGATATCTTCAATGATATTAATAAACCACTTTCTTTTCAGTCTCTCAGTTTACCATCAATAGGTATAATGTCTACATTTCTTGCAGTCTCCACTACAGCTGATGAGTTTTTCTTCTAATATTTTCTGTGGTAAAAGGGAGTCATATCTTTTATGTTCCTTATAAAGCAAATAGAAAAAATAGCAGATGAAATCTCTCACCTCACGAGTTGTCATTAGTACCAGACTGACATACCTAAACGACCCTCCCGGCACACTTGTAAATCTGTCCTTGGAAAAGTTAGTTAACCTCACTCTTTTACCCCTGACTAAATGTCAGTTTGCTTCTAACGCCTGTTTTTCTTTCAACTTCCTCGTTGTTCACATGCTCTGTCTAAGTGATTCTCAGTTCTTTGTCTTTATAAAACATTTTATTATATGAGCTCTCTTTTTCTGTTGATCGGATGCTCAAACAATTTCAATCGTTGTTACGGCTGTAATTATTTTTCTTTTCATTCAGCAATGAACCTTGAAAGTATCTGCAAAGTAATCTATCATTATCGCAGGACACGAACTGTTTGGGCTAAAAGATCGTTGTTTCTCCCTGGTGACACAATAAGTCAACAGTTTTCTGATTAGGAAATCATCTGAGATCAAAACCGAAGAAAAAGAAAGCCGTCGACCCAATGCGTCTTTTTCAATAAAGGCCGTTAAAAAAAAACTCTAAGCCGATTACTATAAACAATCGTTTAACAAAATAGTCACAATTGATTTTCAGCTTAGTACTTTCCAAAATGCCAACTACAAGCGGGTGATTCTAAAATCAAGCATGTCCATAAATTTAAATACCCGAGTAGTGTTCTGACCGAAGAGTATGACACTGAGATCCGAAGGTATATTTGCATGGCAAATGATGCATTCGGGAAGCTGAGGAGAGTATTGGGAGACAGTAAATAATTGCTGGAAGCAAAGAAGGAAGTACTGGATTTTCATGTGATGTCTGTTCTTCAATATGGCAGTGAATGTTGGACAATCTCCTCAAACATGAAGGAGATACTTGAAGCAACCCAAACGTGGTTCTACAAAAGGATGTTGAGGATACAATAGACCAAACATGTGAGCAACGATGATGTTTTGGAGAGAATGGAAACGAAGAAGAAATTTATACTTAACATCAAGAAAAGACAATGAGAAAGGAAGACTTGGAGAATCTGATACATACAGGTCAGAGTTCAATAGAGACATGGGAAAAAACGCGTAACATATTTGATGGACTTGACCAAATGATGACTGATCGGGGTTTAGGAGGGGTAATAGGAAAACCATTAAAAGCTACTAAGGATAGGGAGAAATTGAAGACCATAAACACCTACGCCCAGAAAAGACACAGCAAATAGGCAAAGACTTTAATTATTATAGGCTACGATCTCAAGATTTCAGCCTACAGATTTTGAAGTCTTCCTCATACTTTCTCTACAGGGTGCGATGGTGTTGTGGCCTGTTAGGGTTAAGAAGAAAAACAAGGAAACAAGAAGGTAGGTTCAACCAGTGTATTAGAATAAAAGAACTATATATACAAAATAAAAGTGTTAGTATACAGCACATAGAAGTGTACGTCTGAACTGTATAGTTACGAAACGTCTCCCCTGCCTCACAACTACCTCACAACTGCCTCCTGACTGCCTCCTCGGAAATCTTGCAGGTTAGTATTTATGGAAAGTGGAAGAGTCCATTCCACTGTAATGGGGCACCATAACAGATGGATAAATCATTTTATATTTTAAATTTGCGGATGTGCCTTGCTTATTTTTCATTTTGTCGGATACACAGTAGAGTAGAGTGAGTTGGACACCGTTTGTGAGAAAAAGTAGCACAATGACACAATTCATTTTGCCAGAAATCTGGAAACGACATGCTTTACTGCATAGAATTCGCTTCGGAAACTTCAATACGAACATTTGAAAATTTTGGGATGTCAATCTCAGGACTCTGCAAAGGATTCGGAAAAGATTTGATCAACATCATGATACTTTGGAGTGATCATTAATGATAGCGACGTTATACCTCCATTCATCATCCCACAGATTTTCAGAGTCAAAACTCAGGCCGACATCTAGTGCGTTTGAGTGGGTATTGTGTCAAGAGGGTGACGATTTAACCATCGCTCCCTTTTCTTCGTATATGAACACGATTTTGTATATCCAGAATTATAATTCATACCTCAATAAAGTGATTATGCTATCTTTTTCTTCTGTGTGCCGCATCACTTTCATACATGGTCGATCATGGCTCTCCACAACCTCTTTTCTCTTGAATTTGTAAGCATCTTGTATCACTTTGTCTAACTTTCCGTTCCACCAATAAATTCACACGTTTGTAAGGTATAATTATCTAGTCCTATGATTCCCAATAAGATGTAACGTCAAGAATAAGAAGAGATTTCCTAAATTACATCTTTTGACGACTCCATAGACTTTGTGTAATAACTTCAGCCTCATCTCGAAGGAGAAGTACTACCTGGCAGATGCCTCTTGTACACACACCTAGGCTTGAGCTAATATTATTTTCATTTTCCACGATAAATATATCAAGTAGGTAGCCCGATACCTTACTTTGTTCATGTTGCCTTTAAAATGACCTGTGAGTTTTAAATTCTCCAAGCCCACTTGCTTATTATTGCAAAGAAATTTATACAGTCGCTTCCCAAGTAGGTGTTCTTTTTGTTTCCATTTATCTTATGGCTCCGTTGTTTACGCACTTTGCGTATTTTTCAAGCATATGTTAGATGTGGCATAGGGACACCCAATGAGGATCATCCTCACTATTCAGTTGTAATTGATTTAACAAGACAAGCATGCTAACCATTACATCACGTTGTAGTACCCATGTCCATGGTATTCTGAACAGCTTTGTGAACATTTCTATCCATTTGTGGAAAGATTGTACGGAATTCACTATTACATAAAAGGATTGAAATAAGCCGTTCAAAACGCTTTTCTCCGTGTATCAAGAAACTTTCCTGTTTTATGGTAGTTTGCTTTTCTACCCGCCTTTAAAGCAGTTACCAGATATTTAATAGTTTTGGTTATGACGATAAAATACACCGGACAGCAATTTGGGAGATTGGCAGTTTTGAAAAGTGTAGAATCACCTTTGAATCGTTATTGCTCGCAGGTTCACTCTAATATGGTATAGTAGCAACTGTTAGGACACTTGCTATGAAAAAAAGACACTATAAAATTATAAAAATACATTTCTATTATAAAAATAGCAGAACTTAAATAATATAAACCTTACTAACAATATATATTTATCGTAAAATTACCAATAATACATTTTAAAGCAAACTAACAGCTGATTTTAACAAAATAACCAACATTACATGTTATCTGTAGTTAAAGGCATATAATTGCATTCAATGTATGTTTAGTTGAAGCCATAAAATTATGTTCAAAATATATAGATTTCGACATTAACGAGTTGATATGCCGCTAAACCAAATCAACCAGATATTCAAACTTTTGAACTCGTTTATACTTGACATCTTGGTTTTTCCCTTATGGGAAGGCGTTCAACAAAATACGCCGCAAAGAAATGATAGAGATGCTCAGCAACCTCGACATATTTGGGAAAGACATGAGAGTAATCAAGAATCTCTACTGGCAGCAAACCGCCTGCATACGGACAGGTAACGAATTCAGCAGATATAAAAAGATAGAAAGTGGCGTAAGACAAGGATGTGTCGTTTCACTGGATATTTCCACCTTCTACAGCGAGACTGTTCTGAGGACCCTAGATGTCATACCAGGATTTGTAATCGGAGGCCACAATTTGAACATCATAAGGTACGCAGATGATACAGTGCTGATAGCAGATACGAAAAGGAAACTACAAAAACTCCTACAGAAGGTAGCTGAAAAGAGTGACAGGAAAGGACTACAAATAAACTGCAAGAAAACCGAATGCATTTTAATCAGCAAAAAGCGCAACCCAAAATGCCAAATACAGGTGGGTACTAAAATCAAGCACGTAGAAAGACTAAAATACGTGGAAAGTGTTCTAGCAGAGACGGAAAGGGCAACACAAAGAAACGAAGGCGAATTATCAAGGCGAAGAATGCATTCCAGAAACTGAGTAGAATATTAAGAGACATGAACATTTTGCTAGAAATAACCAAGAGAGTACTGGATTGCTATATGATGTCAGTTTTTCAATATGGCAGCGAATCCTGGACAATATCGCCGAAGCTGAAGGTAAAGCTTAATCAACTGAATTGTGGTTCTACATAAGGATGCTGCTGATAAAGTGGATCGAGCATGTGAGTAATGATGAGGTTTTGGAAAGGATGGAAACGGAAAGCAAATTAATACTGAGCATCAGGAAGAGACAGCTAAAGTTCCTGAGACATGCAATGAAGAAGAAAGGCGTAGAGAACCTGATACTAACAGGCTACATAGAGGGAAGGAGAGACAGATGAAAACAGCGAACAATGTACTTGGCCAGAGCAGGTGGATGGCTGAACGGGGTTTGCTTGGTGTAACAAGAGAAAACGTGCTAAGAGAAACCAGGGATAGGGAGACGTGGAAGGTCATGTTCGCCTACGTCCTGAAAGGACAAGGCACATAGAAGAAGAAGAATTACCAGACATTCTCGTTACATTTGGCAATCCTTTATTCTCCTTTTCTACCTTGTCTATGAAGTCTTATATTTGCTTTTGCACCTGCGTATCTTATAGTGTCGAGATTGCTCTCACTAATAACTGTTTTGTATCCTTAAAATTCATAATAACGCTTTGATTGATAGATTTTTTTTTAATGTGCGTATACCGTTAACGACATGGAAAGTGAAATCCACTTGCAGAGTTCGAAATCCAACCGAATATGTTATGTTCTCGTCATCATTTACACGCTAAGAAAAGATATGAAATTATCTCTTCCTCATCTAGTTATGAATTAAAAATGGCACATCGAATTGTCTTGCTTCGAGTTGGAACCACATTCGCAGAATCCGATTCTAGTACATATAGAGCATGGCGGGTATAGTGAGGTACTTTATTGTAAAGATAGAACATGGCAGGTAAAGTGATGTACGTTTTTGTACAGATAGAGCATGGCAGTTAAAGTGAAGTACATTTTTGTACAGACAGAGCATGGCAGGTATAGTAAGGTACTTTCTAGGGTGATACAAGGAACCGATTTTTCCAGCATCTTTAGCTAAAGTATTACAAACATTTTTATTTCAACAACGACAATCGACATTTGAATTTCTTCTCATCTTTTCCAATATGCGCTTTAACGTCTGCTTTACAAATTTGATCCAGTTAACCCAAATATAGGTTATCGCGTCTTAGAAACATTTCTGCGGCTACAATTGCTGTACAGGTGGTACCCCTAAGGCTGCAATGGTTTAAGAGAATTGTGAGGTGGTGTGAAGTTGTGTGGTGACTTATCAGTTTCTTCAAATCTTTCTCGTAACAAGTATCTACACCTTTTTTGTTTTGATCATAACATTTCCGCTTTCTTTTGTATTATCTGAATTTTTCGGATAATCTACGAATATCGCGTTCTTGCTTTTTTCTGCAATGCTTCATCCCATAGGATACTAGGCATCTTACTAAATTTCTTAGTATGAACGTTATTATTTCTTCAATTAGTCAAACCCATGGCCCTATTTCCCCAATTCTGAAAGTTTAGATTATTCTCACATGAGCGAAATCATTTCGTTAAGTATCATTAGAATTGTTGCATTGTGTAGAGGATCTCGGGAGGATTTCCGGATCAATACAATCCTAATCTCTTCATCTTGAGTTTCAAAAGTTTTCTATCCAACATATCCTCATAATGTGCATCTTTTTTTAATCATTCAACTAGAATTGCTCTTGAGTCTTCTATTGCGAGAATCATAGTAAAAAAACAACAAATAGAAGTATGCATTATTAGATTAAATCAAAAGGTAGCAGCTCGGTCTTGATGTAAAATTAATAACAAATCGTAATATACTTTACTGCGTTTTGTGAAATTACTCAGACATGGCGGAAACTTGATGTTCGTCACTGAGTGGTCCATTCGTTCTATGACTGACTAAGCAGCAAATTTTCCCGCAGTAGCTTGCCATTTCATTCTACGGTGGACTGGTTGCTAACCAAAGCTATAGCCAAACTGTCCTGCTATTTAACCCATTGCTGGAGGGAGAAAAGTTGAATAAATACATTTCTCAATGATATTTGCGTATAAAGAAATGCAACAAATTCAACTGGAATTCAAACTCAGCACACAGATTCATTATTCCGAGTTGAAATCCATTGAATCACAACGAACATGACATATCAGACTTTACCTCATCAGAACACTTTCTAAAGATATAGCGAATAGTAACAGGTTTGCGATGTTGTGTCTGTAGGGGAAAGTGGTTGTAGGGTGGAAAACTTCTTCATCTGCAATGCCGCATAAATGCGTCTAACTGAAAAGAATTGATCTATCATCTTTTGCCTAGATATTTTTGCTCTGACCAGACTCTAGTACATATAGAGCATGGCAAATATAGTGAGGTACTTTCTTGTAAAGATAGAGCATTGCAGGCAAAATGAGGTACTTTTGGTACAGATAGAGCATGGCAGGTATAGTGAGCTACCTTTTTGCACAGATAGAGCATGGCAGATATAGTGAGCTACTTTCTTTAATGATAGAGCATGACGGGTAAAGTGAGGTACTTTCTTGTAAAGATAGAGCATTGCAGGCAAAATGAGGTACTTTTGGTACAGATAGAGCATGGCAGGTATAGTGAGCTACCTTTTTGTACAGATAGAGCATGGCACGTATAGTGAGGTATTTTCTAGGTTGATACAAGGAACGGGTCATTTTCCCAGCACCTTTAGCTAAAGTATTACGAACATTTTTATTTCGACAACGACAATCGACATTTCAATTTCTTCTCATCTTTTCCAATATGCGCTTTAACGTCTGCTTTACAAATTTGATCTATTCATCAAATATAGAGATATTCACAATAATTTCAACGAGCGAGCCTAGTAGAAATTTCTCGTTATTGCTTGATGATGACTTATGTATTTGCTTCATTGTAACAGTAAATTTGCTTTCGTGCCCCAGTAACGGATATTAATTGAAAAGTAAAGTATTGAATTGATAAATATGAATAAATATGAATTAAAATGAATGTGTCTTCGTAGTCGTACAAGATGAAACTTTATTTCAGAATGTCCAGCTTATTATTTTGCGATAACATTTTCAACTAATGTATTGGATAGTATATAACGGTTTGGCAGAGTGGGCGATATCACTAACCGGTGGGCGACTTCAAATTTTGTGTGGGAAATTGTAAAGTTTGGTGGGTGATGTAGGATTTTGAGCATTAAAAAAGTATTTAAACATATGATTTCCAAAAAATATTCAGAAGATAATTCGCATAACTTTTATTAAAATAGTAAAAAAAACAGGAGTCTAAATGATAATTTTTTCAAATTCCTAAATTATATCTATATATATATATATATATATATGTATGTATATATATATGTGTGTGTGCGTGCATATATCTCTGCAGATGAAGAATATGTTTATATTTTCTATAGATTTGAGAAAGGATATTAACATAGTTCTTCACACAATTTTTCTTTTAGATATAGCTCATATAAGGAGACACAGTTGAGTAATTGATAGCGGCTCAGATTGAGGACTATGAGAGCCGATTTTGAATTCTAATCGAGTTCATTACATTCACTTACGCACTAATACCCTTGGAAAAGGTATGAATCCATCTCTTTTTTTTGTAATCATATCACCCCAAGCAAGGAGGTGACGCCACTGATGCGCATGGGGCTACTTAAGAGTAGAATGATAGGAAGAAAAGAAGGCCGGGAACCACATCCTAAACAGGAAACAAGGGATGAGCCTCTTCACCTGTTCAATAGACGTGGGTGGACTGTGAACCGGGCTCTTCTTCCTTTTCCGCAACTATGGGTAAATATCAGGACAGACTGGGTTTCTTCGTTGACAATGAGAAGGAAAAACTTCTAAGAACCCTGAATTCAAAAGCAGCATGAAGGTAGACCCCCTTGTACAGAGGGTATAGGGGTTTGCGTAGTATCAACACCTCCTATTTCTTCATTAACCGTGACCCTTCAGGACGTCGGCGATCATGGACTTCCACTTACACTTATCTCTGTCTCTTGTTGCTTTCAATATTTTTCCTCCTGGTATCATGCCGTTCCACCACCCATTTGCTGAATCCTATCAAATATGCTTCCTGCTGCTTTCCCCTGATTCTCTTTCCTTCTATCCTTCCTGTGAATATTATCCAGGCCCTCTTCCCTCATTACGTTACCATATAAATAATTTTGGCATCAAGATCAAAATATTTCAATGCAACCACCTTTTCTACTTTAACAGTTTCGGTCCTGGGTATGACGGCAAACTGCTTCCAACAGCAAGGCCTCTGATTGGGAGGTTGTGAGCAGCATGGAACCACTTCTTAATAGCTATTGTTCCCAAGTCAACCCTAACCCGGAGTGGTAGCACCTATTAGGGTCCTAGTTCTGGGCAAATAGTTAACTCCCAGACTGGAGTCAAAGCACTGTGAAAGTATAAAAATTTATAGAAATATATACATTTTTTAAGGAAAAATATTACGAACAATACATTTTTGAAGGAAAAAATAGCATACAACATTTTTGAAGGAAAATACATATTGCCAACAATACATTTTTTACAAAAATAGAAGACATTTTCAGTTTTTTTTAATGAAAAGTATTTTTTTTTACAAATATCTGACTAAATCAACCTCTCACTACAATCGAACATTTAAAGCAATTCATTAAAATCCCAAATTTTGGGATGAAATAACCCACACAGGTTGAGATGCCGTTAAAGAAAACTCAAACTCAAACCCTAAAACTTTCGTTTCTCACAGTTTTGTGTAACTCCCTTCCGTTTGCTTGCTTTCCTGATAGCTACAATCTCCAGACGTTTCGATGCAACATCAATTGACATCTTCTGCCTCCTAGATTCTCATCCTCATTTTCTACCACCATGTAAAACGTTTCTCCCCAGTAAAGACACCGGATTCATCTAATAGGTTTTTCATATAAATAAAATATTTTAGGATCAAGATCTCGCCGTTTACAGTCGAAATATTTAAATGCAACCGCCTCGTCAACTCTAACATTTTCTTTTATCCACTTCCCGTTTAATTCTCTTCCACATGTTTGCTTCCGTGATAGCAATAATCTCCAAAGGATTAACTGCCACGTCAACTGCCATCTTATAATTCCTTGATTATCATCCTTCTTTCATACTCTCTACGAAATCTCCTGTACATTGTTTTTGCACTTTCACTTTAATCCGCTGCGCGCCCGTGACCGTTCTGCCTTGCTTGGGGTGAAATGATTATCATAAAAAATATATCTTCCCTATCATTGCATGCAAGTTTTGGATTGATAAGATGGATGAGAATATTTATTTTTAAAAATAAAATATTTTAATTAGATTTCATAATTCCATAAAACTTTTCATTTCTTGAATGTAACAAATCTCTTTGCTTTCTAGTGTCGAGCACTTAGCATTCAGTCAGTTAAGTGCCATACGTGATACACGCTTGGGCGATCATGTCTCTAAAGAGACATGACTGACCGGGCAGAAGATTATCCCGCAGTAGGTTGCCATTGCTTTCTGCGGTAGACCGGTTGCCGAACAAGGTTATAGAACCCAGTCTGTCCTGTTATTTAACCCATAACTGGAAGGAAGAGACGGATTAATAACTTAATTATTTGTGCGTAAGCGAATACAATGGATTCAACTGGAATTCAAACTCGGCTCCCCGGTTTCTTGCTCCGAGCCGATACCCACTGTACCACAACGCACATCCCACTTAGCATTAAGCCGCATTAATCAGTATCGAACTATGGAACAACAATGTTTTGGAGATGAGACTTAAGAAATAAAATTAAAACGATCTGGCGCCTGTTACGACACTACCTAGCCACCATACAACCCATTTATCAAAGATGAACCGCCTGAGGCCACACGCTACTTATATCGTCATTTCCAGGGCAAGTCTTCTGGCAAGTTACATTCCTTAGTTCCACCAACAGTGTTGACCTTTGCAGCTAAGACCCAGCATGCCGCTTAAAGGGAAATTGATAATCCTATTTTACTTTCGTATCCCATTATCAAGAAAGAAGCCCTACTTAGCTTCTCCCTAAAAACTGGTGCTTAGTGGAACAGATTTCTAATAAGAAAATTTCCCGATCACGACAATCTTAACATGTTCAAATGTCAGGTTAACCGTTGCCTTTCTTACATAACCATACATAGTGCAGTTGTTGCCTTTCTGTTGCTTATTAAACATTATATAGTAGCCATCGTTGACATGAAGTGGCTCTTGAGTTTTATTTTTTGGGAGCAATATTAAATTATATATATATATATTAAAATATAAAAACTTTAATCTAAAAGGAAAAGCATGAAGATAAATCCCAGAGATTTTTAATTTAAATCCAGGGTAATAATTTAATTTAATTAATTAAATTACTTTAATTAAATTTATTTAAATATATTATATATCTGTTTTCCACCCCCAATTTTTTTTTTCAAAATCATTTTTCTAATAACTTCATCTCATTTAAAATGCTAGTGTTGTTAACACGTCCCTAGCGTCTGTACGGAGATGAAATTTTTCTTTTCTTTATTTTTTCTTTCTTTTTCCTTTTTCTTTTCTTTCCATTTTCTTTAGCCCCCCACTTCCCTGTCAAACACCACTTCCTATTTCTTCCTTCATTTCCCCTTCCTCTTTTTTTTTGAGCTAGACATAGCCAAATTTGAAATTTTTCACTTACAACTCAATACAAAAGTAAAGTTGTCCAAAATCTAAAAATAGACATTGATTTCCATCCCAACCCCTCTAGTTTGTGATGTAAATTTTGAACTTCCGCCGGTAATATCTTGTATTTTGAAAATAAAGGTGGCCGATGAAATGTGAAATCTTTCATAGGGATTTCATGTAGAAATGATCATACAACGATTTTGAACTTCGAAATTTATTTTATTTTATATATATATATATATATATATATATAGATAGATAGATAGATAGATAGATAGATAGATAGATAGATAGATAGGTGTGTATTTGTAACCCTGGGTTTCACGCTCTTGCGATCATCAGAGAATCAGCTTGTCTGACGATCAATATCAGTGATAAGAGCTGAAATATTCAGATAGATAGGTGTGAGTTTGTAACCCTGGGTTTCACGCTCTTGCGATCGTCAGGAAAACTGATTAATTTTTTTTTTAAATTGGCTATATGTAGGGTTACGTATATTCGTGTATTTGTGGAAGTGGGGGAAATTCTGTCGTTATGACAGACGCAGACATATATATATATATATATATATATATATATATATATATATACATTTGTACACCCAATGATGTGCGCAAAGACACATGCGCGCGTCCGCCTACTGGGGTTTGCATAAACACATATATGCGAATGGGAACTCGGCATATATATGTATATGTGTGCCGTTGCGCAAATACATACGCATTCGGTTGGTGTATTCGAATAGTGTAGCGATGTCAACGCGCGGACAGTTGTCGATTTCTCGTACGTACATATGTACATATGATGGGGTCTGTGCTATTATTTTATTTAAGGCTGTATTGTTATATTTTTTTTTAATTAATCAGTTTGTCTGACGATCGCAAGAGCGTGAAACCCAGGGTTACAAACTCATACCTATCTATATGATTATGTCAGCTCTATCACTGATATTAAGTGCTTTCAAATACCACGCATATATAATATATAAATAATATAATATATATAATAAATTGCACATATATATTGATATTTATAGTTATATAAATACACTTTTCACACACACACACACACACACACACACACACACACATATATATATATATATATATATATATATATACAAAACCATAGGTACTCACGTCTACGCATCGTTCAATCAGTAATGAATTTGAACACTCTCTGCTTCTGGCGTGTATTTACATTGTATGTAACACGCTAAAGTCCTCATAGCCCAGAGGTAGAATCACCGACTGATGTCAATGCTGTCGGGTTTCAATCCTTGCAATCGGATGTCTAACTGTACTGATGAGCTGTGATACAAAGAAACAGATCTGACTATCTATCTATCTATATATATATATATATATATATATATATATATATATAATCATCTCACCCCAAGCAAGGCAGTACTACCACTAGTGCCCAGGGCTTACATAATAGAATAATGAGTAGAAAAGAGAACAGAAGGACGGGAAAACTGGTGAGAGTAAAGTATGAAGGTACGGGGTGCCAGGGAACGGATAGAGGTCAAGTGGAAAAGTGATGGCTGTTGATGTTGCATTAAAACTAATCGGAGATTGTAGCTGTCAGGAAAGCAAGTAAATGTAATAGAGTTTCACAGTCAGAAAGTGTCAGAAAAGAAGCTACTAGAGTAGAAGTTGCGGTTACACTTGTTTTCGCTATAAAATGGTTGAACCATATTGATAGTCTAATAGCTCGAATATTTTCTGGCATAGGAGGCACCAGGGAGCTAAGATCGTCGGGTGCGAATCTGTGAAAGTAGTTGCAGAAGGGACAGAGGGAAGCCACATCTCGTAGGTGAGAATGTGACTGGAGTCGAGCTGTCAAGTTGGAATCGACTACATTGCAGATACTATTTTGAATTTTGTCGAGTACCCCAACATAAATAGCAATTCTCCCGACCAGATATGACAACAGTATTCAATGCACCAACGGGTGGTACATTTGCATATGTGCATGATGGATTTAGAAGAGAAAAACTTCCTGACCCGACACAGAGGACCTGATCTTCCTAGCAGAAGATTTAGCTATCACTTCAATGTAGTTGTTCCACTTGAGATCAGCTGAGAGAGTGAGGCTAAGGAGGCGCAGTATTTTACTATCAGGAAGACTAGCGTGATCCATGCTGATGCAGAGCAGGGAATATTGTCTATGATCGTTAATTCATTGCAGCTTCGTTTTAGAAGTATTAAGATTTACTAGCTATTTCTTACCCTAGTTACCTACTGACTGGGGATCCTTTTCGTAAGGAGCAGCAACATTACTTTATCAGTATCGGCAGTTTGGGATCTGATTACATAAGGGGGATCATCGATAAAAGTTAGAAAAAGCGTGGGACCTAGGATAGAGCCTTGACGAACACCCGCGTTCGTATGAGAGTATCTGGAAGCGTGCCGTTCAATGTCACCTTGATTACGCAATCTGATAAAAACTGATTAAAACAAACATCTCTATATACCATCGCCATCTATCTTGCGCAGATAGCTAGCGTACCAGAGCAATAGCTCGAGTTTCGCCGTTCTTATCGAGAGCCTGGTATATGTGGTATATGTGATGGTCGTTAGCAAGTCAGCGATATACCTGGCGAAGCGGAAACCATACTGTCTGTTGAAGAATAAGCAGGAAGCTATAAGATATTGAACCACTTCAGCATTGATGATTGCCTCGTACAATTTATCAAAAATCGGTAGGAGTTTGATAAGTAGATAATTTGAGGAGTCTGTGGATTCTCCACTGTTCTTAAAAACAGGAACCATAGAAGGTGATTTTCTAATCGTAGCTAGGATGTGTCACAAGGCCGAAATTAAGGGACACCCAGTGAGGATCGAACTCGCTACTCAATCGTAATGATTCTAGTAAGACAAACTTGAATTCCATTACACCACCTCGAGGTGCCCAGGAACCACAGAAGAGGACCCAGCAGACAGGAAATCAAGAAACAGAGAGACAGTAGTTGTAGAGTTTGGAAAGGGCAAAGGAGAGTTCAAGTCCATATTTTTCTGTTTTCTTGAATTTTGATGCAGCTCAAAATATATACTCACTGCTTTGTTTATATTCACTATTTATATCGCCATTTCCAAGTCAATTCTTTTGACAAGCTAAATTCCTTAATTCCACTAGTGTTGACCTTTGCAGCTAAGACCAGGCATGCCACATGGACGGAAATTGATAATTCTATTTTACTTTCGTATTCCATTAATAGGGAGGAAGATCCACTTGCATAGCTTTTTTCCAAGAACTGGCGCTTGCTTGATTTTGATGCACGTTACATTTTATTATTGTTATTCATCGGTGACTTAACCGTATTCTGGAGTTGTTGGTTCGGATTGAGTGGTATTACACACACATCGAGGCCGCCAGCCAGCTAGCCAGCCAAACTGGCTGCTGTTTCCTCTCCTTACCTCTGTCAGCAAACTCTACTAATGTCTGTCTGCAAACTCTATTGAATCTGAAACTCTAAAACTCTAAAACTGACTCTTTGTAACCTCTGACGTCACTTAATTAACTCACTGACCAGTTTATTTCGTCATATATCGGTGAAAGATAATCAACATTACGTTCGAACAGACCTGTAGTTTCCGGTGCACTTCGTCTCATCTCGTGCGCTGACCCCTTTGACCACCATAAGTTAAAACAGCTTCACAGCTGTGTTTCTACACTCAGTGACATATCCCTGCGTCGCCCAGAGCAAAATACACTTCTTAGCAAAATTCCTCATCAACTAAGATATTATTTAACATATGTAACTTATGTCATTGTGATTATGACCACCAATAAAAAAAATTGTACTAGATATTCTGACCTTCAGTGGAACGTCTTGCTGCTCTCAGTGTGGACTACGTGAAGTTCATAATCGAAATCTTTGTCCTGAGTTCGTAAACGGAAAATATGCAAGCATATTTTTTCTGAATCTCACAATTCAAGAGCGCATACACAGGCTTGCGACTGAGGAATTATCATATATCATACAACAGCTTAGGCACAAAAGGAGCGGTGCAGGCCATTTGCTAATGTATCACGATTTCCATGGTAAATGTTCTGATTAGCTATATCCTTAGCTCTACCAATTCAACACAGCACAGCTTAGACCTGCCATCGTACATACATTGGGTCTCATTCCTAGTTAGGATATAAATATTTCTAAACAATGACATTTTCTATAGATTTATTAACATTCAAACTGTTTTTCAAACGTAATAAAATTTTCTTCGGATAGCAATCATATAAGTGACGACCAAGAACAACATTTCCAATACAATTACGAAGTGACGTCAGAATAATGTGTTTAATATAAAATGGTCTTGCTATAATTCAAATTCATCTGTGAGTACTTGTGGTTATGAATTGCTCTGCACCATGTACCTACTTTCCGACAAATGATCCTTTCGATAATCTATTGATATTTCCATGGCCAATGTTCTAAAGAGCATTGTATGGCAATGTATGGCTATTTTGGAGAGAGAATTTCGGACGAACAAAATCATTGAATTTTATATACGAGAATATTTATTAATATTATATTATTATTTTTATATTATTATTATTTTTATATTATTATTATTTTTATATTATTATTATTATTATATTAATTATTATTTTCAAAATAACTGTACTCTCTGTCACGTTGTATACTTGTTTCATTAATTCCACCAATTTAATACTTGGGAGGAATCATCCTCATTTCATTCGTATCCCATCAGCAATTAGAAAAGCTTTTACCACTAATTTTATTGAGTAATTTATTTTTCACGGCTTAACAACACAGTTTCTTTCAAGTCAGAAAATATTTTTTTAGATTGCAAAGATTTCTTTTAATAATGCTTTAGCGATACAAATGGGCAGTGTAGTAACAGGCGCTATATCGTTTCCTAAGTCTCATCTCCAAAACAGTGAAAAGAATACGATAACATTCAAAATGTTCTTCCATAGTTCGATACTGATAAATGCGGCTTACTGTTAAGTTCTTGGCATTAGAATATAAAGATATATGATTTATATCCAATTAATAAAAAGGTTTTATTGGATTTTTTTCAAGAATAAAATATTCTCAGCTATCTGACAAATTAACCTATAGCTGGAATATATGGATTCCAAAATAGATATTACCACGTATGTGAATATAAAAAAACTCAAACTGAATAGAGTCTCTGCTCTCTGATTAAGAATCCGAATCATTATCCATACACCATTCAAATATCCAAACTTACAGCTTACTGATATTCCCAAGCTGTCACCCCTCTAGAGACTGACTAGTATTGACGTTGTTGTGGCATTAAATCGACCACTACTTTGTGGAACAAAATAGATATTACCACGTATGTGAATATAAAAAAACTCAAACTGAATAGAGTCTCTGCTCTCTGATTAAGAATTCGAATCATTATCCATACACCATTCAAATATCCAAACTTACAGCTTACTGATATTCCCAATCTGTCACCCCTCTAGAGACTGACTAGTATTGACGTTGTTGTGCCATTAAATCGACCACTACTTTGTGGAACAAAATAGATATTACCACGTATGTGAATATAAAAAAACTCAAACTGAATAGAGTCTCTGCTCTCTGATTAAGAATTCGAATCATTATCCATACACCATTCAAATATCCAAACTTACAGCTTACTGATATTCCCAATCTCTCACCCCTCTGGAGACTGACTAGTATTGACGTTGTTGTGGCATTAAATCGATCACTACTTTGTGGAACAAGGATGATCCTCTGATCATTAAACCACAACCTCTAGAAGGTTTAGGCTCAACCGTTATCTTTTCTACATATCCCTATACTCTTTACATTCTTCTCTTGCGATCATACAATAATCTCATTCAATAACTATGTACATTGAGCGGTTTCTGAGCTTTGATTTGAGTGAGCACTTATTAAAATAACCAGAGGCTTATTTGCGTCTATACAATAATGATTTTATTTTATAAACATTTGAATTTCATTCATAGGTCGTATTGTTCAAACATTGCAAGTACGGAGTTTTATTTGCCATTAGAACTTTTTTGCAACACTTCAGCGTGTTGAAATATTTAGTATTCTTGAAGTTATCCCCAACATTTTTGTCGAAATTTTCAAACTCTATGTTTCGTTGAATTTCTCCAACCAATCAATGACATTTGAATAAACTGATTCGTTTGGAAAAATACATTGACAAAACCCTACATATATAAGGAGCACCAGTGAGCTAAGTTCATCTGAGCAGAAGCCGTGAAAGTATTTGTAGAAGAGCCACAGGCAAGCCACATTGCGCCGGTGAGAAAGCGACTGTATCCCATCTGCCAAGTCGGGATCACTCCCATTACAGATTCTTCGTTGAATTTTGTTAAGGACCCCTAGGTGGATAGCAGGAGCACCCGACCAGATATGGCAGCAGTATTCAATGAACGGGTGGATGGTAGATTTGTATATGTGCAGGATTGTTTCAGACGGTAAAAAACTTCCTGCCCCTACACAGAGAATCGACCGTCTTAGCAGCGGATTTAGCTATGGATTCTGTATAGTCATTCCACTTGAGGTCTGTTGTGAGAGTTAGCCCGAGGAGATGCAGTATTTTACTTTCAGAGAGAGAAGCCTGATCCATGCTAATGTTGGTTAGGAGCGGTTGTCTGTGATGGTTAATTGATAACAGCTTTGTTTTATTTGTATTAGATAAGTATTTATTATCTTGGATGTGCCTTATCGTGGAATAGATATCGGCTCGAAATGAGAAATCGGGTGCCGAGTTCAAAATCCAGGTGAATTAGTTGCATTCACTGACGCGCAATTACGCTTGGGAAAGCTATTAATCAGCTGCTTTTACCTTCAGCTATGGATTAAATTGCTTGGCAACCAGTCTACCGCAGAAAGTAATGGCAACTTACTGCGGGAAAACATTCTCCTCAGACAGTTATGTCTTTTTCAAGACATCATCGCCCGATCGTGTATCACGTTTGGCTCTTAAATGATTTTCTGTTTTAAAAATTCAGTTGTTTTAGTAGTAGGATGATTTTGTATGATAAATGATATAATTTTTATTTAAAAAATAATGAAGCAAAATTTATTGTACTAAGCTACGTAGCATTGTAAAATAACTGTACTTTGTGTCACGTTATATGCTTGTTTTTTCTATCCAAAATTGTTTTTTATTGGTCAATGTATGGCTATTTTAGAGAAGTTTCGGACGAAGAGTCATTGAATTTTATTTACTAGAATATTTTATATCATATTATTATTTTTTTATATTATTTTCATTTTTATATTATTGTATTAATTAATCATTATTTTTAAATATCTGTGCTCTGTGACACGTTATATGCTTGTTTTTTGTTTCCCTAAAATTGTTTTTCATTGGTCAATGTATGGCTATTTTAGAGAAGTTTCGGACGAACAGTCATTGAATTTTATATCCTAGAATATTTTATATTATATTATTATTTTTT
Source organism: Ascarosepion bandense (assembly GCA_037127315.1). Taxonomy (NCBI): domain Eukaryota; kingdom Metazoa; phylum Mollusca; class Cephalopoda; order Sepiida; family Sepiidae; genus Ascarosepion; species Ascarosepion bandense. The sequence continues at coordinate 64,902 of JBBBDQ010000229.1, read as the reverse complement.
TTATATTATTATCATTTTTATATTATTGTATTAATTAATCATTATTTTTAAATATCTGTACTCTGTGACACGTTATATGCTTGTTTTTTGTTTCCCTAAAATTGTTTTTCATTTGTCAATGTATGGCTATTTTAGAGAAGTTTCGGACGAACAGTCATTGAATTTTATATCCTAGAATATTTTATATTATATTATTATTTTTTTTATATTATTATCATTTTTATATTATTGTATTAATTAATCATTATTTTTAAATATCTGTACTCTGTGACACGTTATATGCTTGTTTTTTGTTTCCCTAAAATTGTTTTTCATTGGTCAATGTATGGCTATTTTAGAGAAGTTTCGGACGAACAGTCATTGAATTTTATATCCTAGATATTTATTATCATTATATTATTATTTTTATATTATTATTATTACATTAATTTATTTTTTTTTTAAATAACTGTACTTTGTGTCACATTGTATGCTTGTTTTTCTCCCCAAAATTGGTTCCGATTGGTCAATGTATAGCTATTTTAGAGAGTGAAGTTTCGGACGGACAAAGTAATTGAAATTTATATACTAGAAAATTTGTGGAAATCCTCACAGTAATTAGAAATGTTGAATTTATACCTATAGCTATATTTTGTCGAGATTAACAAATTCTAAATTTTGTTCAATTTTGCAAACCAGTCGATGAAATTTGAATAAGCTGATTTGCTTGGAAAAATACTTTGTCACAAAACTATCTTTGCGGTTTTTACGTACTGTAGTAAAACTAACTATAGCTATTGCCACCTTAATTGTTCAACCTCTCCGAAAGATTTGGTTTCGAACGGATAATATATGGTTATTTCAGAGGGAGTGACGGACGGACCGACTAACGGAAGTCACAAAATTTTATATGTAGGTAGATAGATAGATGATCTTTACAGAGTTTTTCTAATAAGGAATAAAAGTCCATTTCCTGGAAACTGTAAAGAGCCCCTCTAACTGGTCCTTTTTTCAGAAAGATAACAAAATAACGTATCTGGAAAGACATAATTATGGACTTGCCTGAATGATGGCAGTAGTTAGAAAATCACGTTGCTTTATAGCTTATGCTGAAAAAAAATGTCTTTTTTATTTAATAATCGAGATGAAGTTTTTTTTATGTTATCCAATATAAATTCTAAAATAGTAACATCTCATAAGACTAGTGTAAGATTTTATTGACACAAAGTAAACTTATACCCTGCAAGCTTTAGCAATTAGTCACGCTTAGTAGATATCAATATGAGGCCTTGAAATTGTGGTCAACATCCTTACCTTTAAGACGATGCTCGCGTCTTGAATTCTGCCCTTCACTTGTGTCAAACGGTGTGTAAGCAAATATAGGAATTCCGTCGTCAGTTGAGTAATGGGTAATAATGTGGTCTCTCATATCGTTGCTTAGACGGTTAAATTAGTCCAGACTTAGAAAAATATTATGTTTGAAATACGTCGTAAAGAAAGAAGAAGTAAGGTCGTTTAAAAAAGAAAATATTTCTCTTCTAAAGACAAATGCGTTTACCAGTAAAGAAATGCTATCATGAACGTCTAACTCAAAGACAGAAAGCGTCTTTCTTCCAAAGTGTGGGTTAAATCGATTGATTTTGTTATTCTTGGTTTACAAAAAGGCTAGAGATGGTCACTACATTAAAAAATAAACATCCCTCAACAGCATGGTAAACTCGTACACAATGCCGAAAATTCACGTGACTAGCGCAAACAAGCACTGATTTCGAGATAATGATTGCCAGCATTCGCTGGCTAGTCATTGCTCCCTTCTCATATAAGTATATTTCCGCAAATTGCAAAAAGTCTTTGAATGATGCTTGGTCCTGAATATTCCAAAGGAGCGATTCAACTAAAAAGACAGGATCGATACAATATTCAGCGTAACGGTGTTTGCGAGGATTGGAAAAAAGTTCCCTCCATGGCCCATATGTTCGCATAGGGTCACCCGAGATTAATAATAAAAAAAAGAAACACATACGTTTTTCATACCTATTTGTGAAGAAGCATAGATTAAACACCCCAGCACAAACAACCATGTCTTTTCATTAATATCCATGACAGATTAATCTATTCGAACCAAACAGACGTATCCGTTCCCTGTATTACTGCCAGATTTGCCTATTTGAACCGAACAGGCGTATCCGTTCCCTGTATTCCTGCCAGATTAATCTATTCAAACGAAACAGACGTATCCGTTCCCTGTGTTACTGCCAGATTTACCTATTTGAACCAAACAGACGTATCCGTTTCCTGTATTCCTGCCAGATTAATCTATTTGAACCGAACAGACGTATCCGTTTCCTGTATTCCTGCCAGATTAATCTATTTGAACCGAACAGACGTATCCGTTCCCTGTATTACTGCCAGATTAATCTATT
>JBBBDQ010000229.1:0-57500 GCA_037127315.1 Ascarosepion bandense | reverse complement strand
TTTAAAAATTCAATTTAAATTTAGGTATTGAAAATGAGTGGAGGTACCTAAATTTGCCTATATTTTGGTATTGACGTGGAAAAATTCACAGTAGCCTATTGCGTATTATGAGGTATCAGTCAGTTGTGTGCCATACGTGATACACGCTTGGGCGATCATGTCTCGAAAGAGACATGACTGACTGGGCAGAAGATTATCCCGCAGTAGGTTGCCATTGCTTTCTGCGGTAGACTGGTTGCCAGCCAAGGCTATAGAACCCAATCTATCCTATTATTTAACCCATAATTGGAGAGAAGGGGAGGATTAATACCTTTCCCAAGGGTACTAGTGCGTAAGTGAAGGCAAGAAATTAAACTGGAATTCGGACTCGGCTCCATGATGTGTCGTTCCGAGTCGATATCCACTGCACTACAACGCACATCACTTTATTTTATTCGTCCTTTTTTCCTTCTGCTTTTTGTTATTTTTCTTTCTTTCTTTTCCTTTTTATTGTGCGTGTTTTAATTTCTCTCGCTTCTAAGACAATCTCCTTGAAAGCCACATGCTGCTCTTCCTTGCTTTCACCTTTTCAACCAACCTGAAGTGGAACGAATACATTTGAATCTAAATTTTTTTCACGTCAGAATCCATTTTGCACATATACACGTCTACCTTTCGTCCGTACATTGACTACGGTTGCCATATCATGTCGGGTGCTGTTGCTGTTTATTTCGAGGTTCTCCATAGAAGGATCTGCAATGTAATCGGTCCTGACTTGGCATCTGGGCTTCAGTTACTTTCTCCCCGTGGCTTCCCTCTATCTTTGCTACAAATATGTTCATGGCAACTGTTCTGATGAGCTTTTCCCCCTAATACCCTGGCCATGGGTATTAGGGAAACTAGTAGCAGGCTTAAATGCGTGCTACCAGATTGTCATCTAGGCACCACCATTTTACCATTGAAACAGTTAAATGTAACCGTCACTTCTACTACAACAATTATTTTCGCACTTCCTGACAAGGGAACTCCCTTCTGTTTACTTGCTTTTCTGATAGCTACAAACTTCAAAAACATTTGATACAATGCTAATTGCCATCTTATATCTTCTTGTATCCCATTCATTTTTTATCATTTCATCAATACATTCTGTACCTCGTCCTTTCTCCCCTTTTAATCCCTTACGCACTACATTTTCTCTTCTATGAGATGTCTCGTTTTGCAAAAAAAAATATATTTTTTAATTTCATGTTTCACGACAGTAATGGCTTCCCACAATTTATTTTGCTTTAATATCTTTAATTGTTATTTTTATTTTTTAAGCAAGGTGGTATCACCAATGATGCGCACGGGGCTACATAAGAGAGTAAGCGTCTAAGTAGGATGACATTGAGGAGAAAGACGAACCAGTTACAGGGGGTGTCAGAGAAAGAGCAAGAGAAGGATGGAAACACAGTTGTGATGACAGTTGTAAAGGCAGTGAGAGAAAGGAAAAGACCAAGATACATAGGGTGATGTAGAAAGGACTGGAGTCAAGTGGATAAGATGTGGAAATTGACATTGCATTTAAATTCTTGGAGGTTGTAGCCATCAGGAAAGCAAGTATACGGAAGGGAGTTCCACAAGTGCGAGAAAAGAAGCTGGTGGAATAGAATTGTCGGCTGCATTTGGTTGATTTAACTGTAAATGGGTGGGACTTTGTTGCCAGTCTAGTTGCACGGATAAATTCTTGTGGACAGGGCACCAGTGACATAAAGTTCGTCGGAGCATAAGCCATGAAAATATTTGTAGAAGAGACAGAGAGAAACAACATCCCGCCGGTGAGAAAGTGGCTGGAGTTGAGCTGCCAGGTCGGGACCTATCAAATTACAGATTTTTGTTTGAAGCCTGTTGAGAACATTGAGATGAACATTGCCCAAAATATTATATCAGTCGATTTCCAGGTTTTTGTTCTGGACTTATTCCAGAAATGAAAGTTCCACGCAATTTGCTTAATTAAGAATTTATATGTATGCCAAAGTATCGAGGACGCCTACAAGCGACGAAAACTTCTAAGCGATATCATCCCAAGTTTTATTACACACAGCAATAACGCGGTTCTTCAATTTTCAATGAATCTGCCTCTGAGGAAAAAGACAGGTGTAATAATAGGACCTGAATAATGTCCAAGTTGCCAGCCCCAGAAACCATGAGACATCTTCAAATTGAATCCTAACCTAGAAAATATATTCAAAGGCTTATGAATATTAGAAATTGGTCGGGGTTTTAACCGCTGTATGCCGTCGCGGGGAAGGGGGTCAATAAAGTCGTCGCGACATCTTATCAGTGAGAATTTTGAACATAATTTTGTCTTCGTCTTCTTTTCATCACTGATATGAGGTCAGATGGTAAGCTGATAAATATGTTCTGTGACTCTCTTCTTCATTTTTCTCTCTATTTTTTTCTCTATTTTTTCAAATTCAAATTCAGTATGTTAGTTTGCCGTGAATGTATCAGCATTCGAAATTCCAGATTTTATTTTTATCTTTTTATGGGTGAGCCAACAGAAACCACTGGAGTCTGTAAGAAATTCACAAAATCTTCATTCAACATGGCTACACTTGAAATGGTGTGTGCATTGTGGGGTAGTATATATCAACTATGAACGACCTCCATTTGAATTTGTCGCATTTACTGACGCGCAAATACCCTTAAAAAGTTATTACTTCTTCATTTCTCCATCCATTTATGGGTTAAATAGCAAAACAGATCGAGTTCTGTAGCCTTGGTTGGCAAACCTTAATATATGTTATACCCATAACCGCTGTAGCAGAAAATAATGGCAACCCACAGCGGTAAAACCCTTTGCCCAATCATTTAGGACATTTTTAAAACCGAGAATTGGCTACTGTTTACAAAATGTGTCGATTGATAAAAAATGGCCAAAAAATTGAAATTTTTAAAGTAAAAAATAACTTTAGATTCCAATCAATATAATTTCGACTTAAAATTCACCAGCCTATTTTGCTTACTAGACATGATCGCCTAGGTGTGTATACTGCACTTATCTAACTGATCTAGATAAAGGAATTGAATAGTGGGACAGATTGGGTTATATAGCCTTGGTTGGTAACCGTTCTAACACACAAAATAATAGTAATCTACTCCGGGGAAATTTTCTGCCTAGTCACTACTTTACTTGATTTAATACATGATCGCTCATGCGTGTATCACGTATGTCACTTAACGGACTGACACTTTAAATCGTACATCTCTTTTGTAGCTCTTAGTAATTTTAATCTTTTCATTATTCTTTTTATTCATTGATCTATCATCCAAGCTTTTAAAGTAAGTTACTCACGGATTGTTCTAATTTAATTTTAAAGATTAAAATAAACGCTACACCAGAATAAGTAAAAAGGCCCGAATTTACGAGTCAAAGATTATCAGAATATTCCCTACTACATATATTTAGTGTTGTCACTCTGCTTCTGTTCATGCGTACTCATATTTGGTACTATCTAAATCACGTGTTCAAAGTTTGATCTTGATTACGTCAGTTTCCTTACTGTTTTTACCGTGCAAACATGGCCATGAGTTTGCACCAAAGGGAGAAAAATAAGAGTGATCCCATTCTGCAGAGAAAGGTGCTACTTCATCGCTGATAATTTTCTGTTTCACCATCACCCGAACTTGATGAATGTTCTCATGAACAGTGGAGGTTGTCGGGCCTCTGTTTCATTTCTGCTGTTACAGTTTATACAGGGTCGCTCATCTAGCAGCGAATATCAACGAGAAAAAAAAGAGCTAGGAATATTGCTTTGAAGCATGAAAATAGACTGAACAGATGTTAATCTTAATGACCACACATACACATACACACAAATACAGACATATATATATATATATATATATATATATATATATATATATATATATGCGTATTTGTGTGTGTGTTTATGAGTATGTATACGATATTTACGTAAATAATATTTTGAATAAGTGTGAATACGATATTTATGTAAATAATGTCTTCAGTACGTAAAATGTATTGATATTTAATGAGAACACAAATAACTGGCACTGTTTATGAAAACAAATCAAAGATTATATATATATATATATATATATATATATATATATATATATATATATATATTGTCCTACGTGTATAGCACGACTCGGTGTTTCATGCGTTATGCAATCATCAGATGTATAGTTCAAACTAACAGTTTAATAGATTTGAATTTAAGTTCACTCAATGTTCATGGGAATTAAACCTTATATCGTTAAGTCACTGTTTTTTACTAACAACATTAAAGATTGAAATATTCTTATTAATAAATAAAATAAAAATACTAATAATCTTAAAATAAAATGCAGTGAGAAGAAATTAATTTAATTTAATTTTATTTTTTATTTAGTTTTCTTCTTACGTTCATGTAACATTCAAATATTTAAATTTTCAAATTTTATGATTTACACCCGTATGGTTTGCACTTCTTAGAGGACAATATGTATATTTATTAATTTATATATAATACAGCTCTGTTCAAACATTCAACATTGTTTTATCAACACCTAAATAATAATACTATACATATGTACCCCCTCGTATTTATTAATTGATGTCACCATATATATATATATATATATATATAGTCATCCGGAGACAGATCTGTTTCGCTGTATCACAGCTCATCAGTACGGTTAAACATCCGATTGCTTTTTACCCAGGATTGAAACCTGAGAGTATTGGCGTTAGTCGGTGATTCTACCTCTGAGCTATGGGCGCTCGGTAGAAGAAGGCAGACGCTTTAGTGTGTACATTATCATTATACACACGCCCAATAGCTGAGAGTGTTGTAATTCATGAACGATGCGTAAATGCTAGAGTAGCTACTGTTTTTCAAAGTCTACTATTCTTCCAGAGTGCTCTATATATATATATATATATATATATATATATATATATATATAGGAAAGAATATTAATAAAAAGTTTAGAATTTAAAAATGTACTTTTTTAAACAGTATTTGTTTATTTTTATATTTCAGACCGTCCTCGGTCCTTCATCATTGTTTCAGATGAAGGACCGAGGACGGTCTGAAATATAAAAATAAACAAATACTGTTTAAAAAAGTACATTTTAAAATTCTAAACTTTTTATTAATATTCTTTCCTATACATATTAAGACAGTATACGTGGATGATCATCACTATATATATATCATCGCTGGAGATATTTCAGCATTCACGGGCATGGCCTTGTTGTTTACATCCGTGATTATCTTCCGATGACAGAGGAACTGTCTCTCGAGTCTCCAGACGCTTTCTTAAATCTTGTTAGCTATCTGTTTTGTTTTCTTTTTCTTTTTTATCGTTCCTGCTCTTTTAAATACCTGGGAAGTATTTTAACAGAAGACGGTAAGTGTAACACAGATATCCTAACACGAATTGGCATGTTAAAGGACGCATTCCAAATGTATTTAGAGAGAGGAAAATTTCACTAGATCAAAAAGAAGAGTGAACTGGATTGCTATTTGATGTCAGTTATTCAGTATAGCAGTGAATGCTGGACAATCTCATAAAAGATAAAGAAAAAACTTTAAGCAAATGGAATGTGGTTCTACAGAAGGATGCTGTGGATACAATGGATCAACCACGTAAGCAATGAAGATGTTTTGAAAATCTGATACTCACAGGCCAAATAAGGGAAAAGAGAGACAGCGTGTGACATTTTTGACAGGTGGATGGCAGAGCGGGGTTTGGGTAGGGTAAAAAATGCGTGATAAGAGCCACCAGTGATAGGAAGATGTGAAAACGGTACGAAAATAATAATTCGACAAAATTTATTCGCAAACATTTATGCGAATTGTAAATTGTTTTATGAAAATTAATCAAACGCACAATTATGCTAAGTGATAATGATTCGAAATATGTATGTTTGAAATACGTATTTGATCTTTTTTTAGAAAGTAAATGCTGATTTACCTGGAACAAATAACGCTCTTGAAGAATGGCATTGGCTTTTTTTTGCAATAACTATTATTCCATCATCTCACAATATCGAAATTCTCAGACGCTCTTGAAACTAACCGGAACTAAATTCACATCGCAAAAGTAGGAGTAGGTCGACATATTTTTTTTAATCGTATCACCCCGAGCAAAGCGGTAACGCCTCTGATGTGCAGGGGGATACATAAGAGTAAAAAAGATTATGTAGAAGAGTGAAGAGAAAGACGAACCAGTTAGAAAGGAGCAAGAGAAGGATGAGAATACAGGTGTGATGACAGTTGCAAAGGTGGATAGAAAGGAAAGGATATAGAAGGTGGTGAAGAAATAACTAGAGTCAGGTAGTTAAGAGATGAGTATTGACATTGCATTTAAATTCCTGGAGGTTAGAGCCGCCAGGAAAGCAAGAATATGGAAGCGAGTTCCACAGAGGGGAAGTGCGAGAAAAGAAGATGCAGGAGTATAATTTTCGTCTGCATTTGGTTGATGTAACTGTGAATGGGTGAGACCCAGTTGACAGTCTGGTTGCACGAGTAAACTCCTGTTAGAGAGGCACCAGTGACTTAAGTTCATTAGATCAGAAGCCATGAAAGTATTTATAAAATAGACACAGGGAAGCCACATACCATCGGTGGGGAAGTGGCTGAAGTCGAGCTGCCAAGCCGGTACCTATCAAATTACTGATTCTCCTTTGGAGCCTGTCAAGAACACTGAGATGAACAGCAGGGTCGCCTGGCCATATATGGTAGCAATACTCCATTCATGGGCGGATGGTTGATTTGTATATATGTAGGATGGATTCAGGCGGGAAAAAATCTTAGCCCGACAGTGACACAATCGTCCTAGCAGTAGATTTAGCTATTGACTCATTGTAGTGGTTCGACTTGAGATCAGAAGAGAGGGCAAGGCCGAGGAGGTGCAGTGTATTGCTCTCAGGGAGACTCGCTTGGTCCATGCTTATGGAAGGCAGGAGAGGTTACCTGTGATGATTAACAAAAAGCAGCTTGGTCTTAAAGGCATTGAAATTTAGAAGCCACTTCTTACCGCAATTCGCCACAGAATGTAGATCCCTCTCAAGATCAGCAGCGAGATTGTCTTTGTCCGCGCCGCCGAGTAAATTGTGGTGTCATCTGCGTAGATGCCTACTTGGCTCTTGATCTCGTCTGGGAGGTCATTTATGAAAATAAGGAATAGCGTCGGAACACAAGCGTTTGTACAGTAGGATGTGGAGGCATGCCCATTCAAGACGAATTTTGGTAATACCGTAACCCTGTAGCTTGCATAGAAGGCCAGCGTGCCAAACCCAATCAAAAGCCTGGGAGATGACCAGATCAACAGCACGAGCCTCGCCAGACTCCTCAAGAGCCTGGAACATGTAATCCGTAATGGTCGTTAGCATGTCGTCCGTGGACCTGGCAAAGCGGAAGCCTTACTGCCTGTGAGAGAAGAGTTCATGGGCAGTAAGGTGTTGAACTATTTCAGCATTAATAATGGCCTCGAACCCTTTCCGGAAAATCGGTAGAAAGCTGATAGGGTGATAGTTGGATGGGTCCGAGGGTTCACTAGAGTTCTTAAATACAAGAACGACAGAAGATGACTTCCAGCATGCACGAAAACAGGAAGCAGAAAGGCAGTAGTTATACTGTTTAGAGAGGACAGGGGAGAGTTCAAGAGCACATTTCTTAAAGACAATTACCGGGATTCCATCACCACCGCTCGCCTTATGGGGGTCAAGTTTTGATATTACTCGGGATACTACTGTCGAGGTAATGTATACATCGTACAGTTTAGCCTCAGTTCTAAGAGGGAAATCGGGCGAGGACATTACAGATGAGTAAAATGTGAAGCTGGATGGGAATCTGCTACCAAAGCACTGAGCCATGTCCGCTGATGATGTGAGTACCTCAAAAGGAGGGATGTAGGATTTGCTATTGTTCAGCACCCGTTTGCATAACTTCCAATAGGCCTTAGAGCCGAACTTGCGGTCAGCTATGCGCCGTCTCATTCTCTCAGCAAACAACCGCTTGACGTCATTCTCTTGCACTCATTACGAGCAGACGTGAATAGGCGCCTATTGTGGTCAGATGACTGTCTCCGAAAAAGTCGGTAGTAGTAGTTCCTGTGGGCAATGGCGGCCAAACAGGCAGGAGAGAATCAAGGGGAGGAATGAAGTTTGAGACGAAACTTCCTGGTAGGTATGAAGGCATCAATGCCAGCTTTTACCCAGGACGAAATCTCATAGGCGCATTCATCAAGTGGGAGATCGAACACTTTTCCCCAAGGAACGTCTCGTAGGAAATCGCGAAGGGCGTCCCAATTAGCTCTTTGGTAGCAGTAGGAGGTCCTATAGGTAGGAGGCTCCTGGGGGAGAGTGAGAATGGAGAGAAATATTAAGAGAGACAAGAGCATGGTCGGAGTTGCCGGGAGGCCAAAGCTGCGAGACTTGGCAGGATTCAGGTGCCGAGGTAAAGCATATATCTAGTAGAGAGACGTGTCCCAAGGGAATGCTTGGGAAACTTGTGGGGAATTCCACTAGTTGCGTAAGGTATTGGGAAATGTCAAAATTCATGGCGTAGATGCCAGCTGAATCAGTAACAGAATCTTTAAGCCACTTTAATCTTTAAGCTACTCAGTATGATGGGCGTTAAGATATCCGAATACAAATATGTGAGCGAATGGGTGGTAGGAAGTAGCCTTATCTATATTGTCAGAAATGCTCTCTAGAAAGGAGCAGTCGGGAAAGAACGGGGAACGGTAAAGGAAGAAAAGGTAGCTAACCGAACTGAGAAGTGACAGACGGAGACCTACATATTTGTGGTCAGAGAATTCGAGTGATGTCACCCGAGCTACGTAGACCCCCAGCCAATGCATATGGACAGTGGAATCCTTCCTTAAGAGGGGAAGATAACCAGGGATCGAAAAGACAGCCGAGCAGGAAAAAAATAATGACATCCTTTAACGAGTTCTCTTCAGTAGACGACTATTTATGTGTAGTAGCATATAAGTTAAAGCTACAAAGATTTTTTCTTACTAAATTGTTTATTAACGATATTTTTAATTCGAATAATTATCATTTATGTATTTCTTGCTTTAATCTTTGGTTCTGGGTATCACGGTAAACTGCATTCAGCAACAAGGCCTCTGATTGGAAGCTTGGGAGGAGCATTTTAACTACTGTTATCGCCAGGTCCACCCAGACTCAGAGTGGTAGCACCTGTTAGGGTTCCAGCTATGAGCAAAAAGTTGATCCCCAAACTGGGGTCAAAACACTATGAAAGCATAAAAATGGACTTTTATAGAAATATATACATAAGAATAGACTTTATAGAAAAATATACATTTCTGAAAAAGAAATATTGCCAACAATACATTTTTGAATGAAAAAATTATTATCATAACGAATTTTTGAAGGAAAAAAATTATCGTCATTATACTTTTTTGAAAGAAAAAAATACCAGCAATATCTTCAGTTATCTAAAATAAGATAAAAAATTAAAAAAAAAGATTTCATCAAAATCACCATAACTGAACATCAAAAGAAAATACCTTAAAAATCCACATTTTTGGGATTAAAAAACCCACAGAGGTTGATATGCCGTTAAACAAAACTTAAACTCTGCTTTAATCTTTAGATTTTTATTGCAAGAAGTGTATATTAGAACAATTAGCATTTAGTATAACTATCCTTTCCATTAATTTTCATTCCAACAACTTATAATTAAATGTTTTTTCCAAATTACTGTTTTCGAATAATTATCCTTTTCGCACACGCTTAGCAACAATTTCCTAATCACTTATTTACACCGTGAATTCTCATACCCGTTTCTCCAGCAAAACCGAGGAATAGGCGCCTCTACTTGAATTTATTTCTTACCACCCCTCCTTGCTCTTGCCAAACCTCGGAACACTGTCTTCTTGGAAACTGGGATCATATTTTAATATCTATTTACATTTCGTTCTAATCATCTATTCATAAGACCTCTTTTTTGCCAACATGTGATTTAGATTCACACCGTGATTCTTTTAGTCTCTTCCTTGAATTTTGACGTTCTAATTGAGAATTATACTGTTGAGAAAATACCAGGTGAAACTTTAATGTTCTCTACAGTTCACACCACCACGCTCTGGTACTATAGCTCAAAAGACCAACTATTTTCAGCTGAACCATCGTAACAGCTCCCGTCACAACAGACAAATATTCGTTGTTGCTAATAATAAATGTAAACGAATCCTTAAAGAAGCTAAATGGTTGTGGATTCTTGTTTAGAGAACCACACAATATAATAATAACAAAAACAGATATGAGAGGAAAAATGTAAGTATATTGAATAAAAGATATACAACCTGTACACGGTTAGTAGATTCAGGAATACTTGTTAGTAGGAGTCACATATATATAAAAGATGTAAGTCCGGGTAATAGTTTATATTCTTGCTGACCAACGAGCAGTGGTTCAACTACTCTGACAAACTCCAACTCTATCAACAACAACTATATTTAGTTGTCCCTCCCAGTAAGGGCAACATGTGACACATGGTCAGTTTATGACTGGGATTTCCGGGCTATATGGCCCGGCCAAAAAATGTCTGTCTATTTTTGCCCAGTCGTGCTTCTACCCTTCGGCGGAACCACGACTGGGTTATTGCTCTCTGCTCGGAAGCAGAGAGCGCCCTCCACCCGAAGGCAGAGTGCTGACAATGTTATAGTTGAAGAGTCTCAGCAACTCTAACAAAAACAACAACAACCCGTTTTATATAAGAAGGGTTATTTGTATACCATGGAAGAGTCCATAGAGTGTGTGAAAAGGGGTGACTCCCCATCTCTAAGTCTCTTTTGAGAGAATGAGGCACCGTATTGCTTCTAATATCTTTGTCAGCTGTGATAACTGGCGGAATAGTGTCTTAAATAGGCGTAAAACTTGTATTCTTTTTCTTTTGAGTTAATTTGTGGTAGGTACCTCCACTGATTTTTCGATACCTAAATTTAAATTGAAATTTTACAAATAAATAAGTAATCTTCAACTTTAAAATTAGCTTTAATTGAAAGCCATAAGATTAAATTTTAATTCCCGAAAGAAAAATACACTGGTATTAGTTAAATCGAAATTATATTGATTTTAATCTTTTTTTTTGTTGAAATCGAAAAAATTAAGTTAAAATTTCCCACCATTTTTTATTTATTGACACATTCTGTCAACACTATGTAAACAGTAGCCCAATTTCTGTTTTAAAAATCTTGCAAAAATAAAATATACCTTGCTGACACGTCATTTAAATCAATTTTTAAAGTTGAAACTTACCTTTATCTGATTTCAATCAAGTAATAATTCCTTACTGCCAGAAATTTAGCAAAAACAACAACTTTTTAACTGCGGTAGCCCTACCTGTCATCACCTCGATGACGCAATTGTAGGGTGTTAAAAGATTTAAGAGCTTCGGAAGCTCCGGAAGTTGTCAGACGGAAAGTATTGCGACCATATGCGCCAAAGAAACACAAAATTTTAATTTCTTTTTTTTTTGTTTTTAACTAAATAGTAAAATTTAAAATGATAATTTCAGCAATTTTATAATATTTAATAGAAGTTTACTTTACATTTATAGCCAGACATTTGAATTTGCTTTCTGAATTACTGCAGATGTTAGAATTATGTAAACATGTTATGACTCTTATGGAACACCGTACTTACTAAAAAAGGGAACGTAAATGAACATATTTACACACAAATTTTTATTTTTTAAATTAATTTAAAATATAAGGCTTAACGATTTTTATTATACTTTTTAATTTTAGATAGGCAATATGATACTCAGCTATTAACTAAAAAGAAAACTCGCAATCAAGACTTTGGAGATTTAAAACATATTTTTAAAAGCTTTTATATTATTAAATTTTTTAATAATAAAAAAATTTTAAAAAATTAAAACAATTTTTTCAAAATTTTATTATTAATCGGAAAAAATTTTCTTCTTCAGAATATAATGTCCTCAGTAGTTGTTGTTTATTCCAGTAATTAACAGATTATGAAATTTGATTATGTCGGAGTTTTATTGCATTTCTTTATTTTACTCTTCGGAGAAGGTTTTCGGATAGTGATTTCAAACTTAAAATAAAAGAAATGGGTGATTAATATTTCCCAATGAGTCCTGCGTTGAAGTAATTAAACAAAAGTTTGCCACTATTTAAATTTTTTTAACAATCAGGGATTTACGTGAAGAGGGTTAACAGAGGTAAAAAAATATTTTTATCAAGATTTTTAAAAAATAATAATTTTAGAAGTAATTTCATTCATTTGTGAATGAATGCTGAAAGTTTCATTACAATCCGACAATTATTTGGTTTTTGCAAGAATTTCCAAATTAATGTGTTTTTAACCTAAAATGCAAAAAATTGGTGTCTATTTTAAAACAGTAGTAAACGTTTCTTAGCCGCTAAAAACAATCAAAACATAATTTCTGCCAAAATTTCGAAAATGTTAGAATGAATTAAATTTTTTTAAAAAATAATTAAAAACTACTTTGAACTTTTCTCTTAATAATAATATAAACATTTTGAGGAAAAAAGTTTGTTTTATTAAGTTTGGAACATTTTTTATTCATACTATCTGCCTTTGTTATCGATCCGATAAAAAAAAAAGTGGAGGTACCTAATTTGTGGTGTAAAAATCTTCTGTTTATAAAGCTGAATGTTTTTATTCTTTTTTTAATCATATCGCTCCAAGCAAGGTATTTCACTTCCACTTATGAAAAAGAGTGACAGGTTATAGGGGGTGTCAGGAAGTGAGTAAGAAAAGGATGATAATACTGATGAGAGTGGAGTGGACGGAGAAAGGCATATGCGGGAGAGTGAGAGCGAGATGTGGAGATGCAGGTTAGTGAGATAGGAGATGACTATTTACTTTAAATTTAAATTCTTAGATATTGTAGATGTCGGGGAAGCAAGTAAATGGAAGGGAATTCCACAGGCAGGAAGTTCAAGAAAAGAAGCTGATAAAAAGATATTTGCGTTTACATTTTATTGGTTTCACAGTAAAAGGGTGGTAACTAATTGCTAATCTTTTGGCTCGAGTAAATTCATATATAGGGGGCACCAGGGACCTAGGTTCATCGGAGCAGAAGCCGTTAAAATATATGTGGAAGAGATATAGGGAAGCCACATTGCGCCGGTGAGAAAGTGACTGTATCTGAGCTGCTAATTCGGGATCGATTACATTATTGATTCTCCGTTGGATTTTGTCAAGAACCCTTAGGTGGATTGTAGGAGCATCAGACATGATATGGCAGCACTACTCAATGCAGGGGCGGATGGTAGATTTGTATATGTGCAGGATTGTTTCAGACGGGAAAATCTTCCTGGCCCTACACAGAGAACTAACTTTCTTGGCAGCGGATTTAGCTATGTATTCTATATAGTTATTCCGCTTGAGGTCCCTTGTGAGAGTTAACCTGAGGAGGCGCAGAGTTTTGCTTGCAGGGATCACCCGTAAATCCTGCTACAAACACTTCTTTTGAGCCATCTCGAGTATCCTTGCATAACTCTCCAATTATAACTGAGTTTCTTCCGAGTGATATAAATATAACCACTTCAGTGGTTTCTGCTATCCATCCTAACCTAAATCCCTACAAAGCATGTGGATTTAATGGTAACCCTTTGATAGTCTTTAAGAAGTATACTCTCTAACTATTCAGTTTAAATTGTATAATAAGTGTCTCACCACGTCTTGCATTCCTGCCTGTTGGAAATCCCCATCTGTTGTTCCAGATCTCAAGAGCTCAGGCAAACCGTCTGATACTTCAAATTGTCAGCTTATCTATCTGAGTGATTTTTGAAAACTTTTAGAGGCTCTAACCATTGTTGAATTGGTTAAACATCTCACATCACATGGCATTTTTTTCAGACAAGAAATATGACTTCCGTTTCTCAAGGTCAACTGCTGATGTACAAACGTTAATTGCGGAAAACGGTGAATCCTGGTTTGTAGCTTTGGACATATCTAGAGCTTTCAACAGGGTTTGGCATACGGGTCTTTTCAACAAGCTGAAAAGTTACGGTGTGTCCGGGCATTATTAAAAACTCTTATTCCTATCAAACTGTGAAATGGAAAAAAAACCTTGGCGTAACTATTCCAGATCCTTCCGTATTAATGCAGATACCCCGTAGGGCTTCATTCTGGATTCAATTTGTTTTAATTTTAATTCATGACACTCCCCGATAGTATCAGCTCTCATCTTATTATCTACGCATATAACGCAACCATAGGAAATCTGAGCTGTTTGATAAGGTCAAAATTGGAGCTGATATCCAAACGACTTTCAGACAGTTGTTACCTGAGGCAAAAGACGGCGCTTGTTTAATGCCTCCAAAACAAAACTACATTATATTAATAAATTTGAAAGATCCCCACCCCCTGCCTTCTATCTGTGTAGCTAATTCTGACCTACAGGTGAATGGCTCGATTCACGTTTTAGGGCTAACGTTTATAGCTCACATGAAATATATATAATATATATTGAATTCATACAACAAAGAATCTGTAATGTGATCGATACCGACTTGGCAGCTAGGCTGCAGCCACTCTCACCGGCGTGATGTGGCTACCCTGTGCCTCTTCTATAAATACTTTCACGGCTTCTGCTCCGATGAACTAAGATCACTGGTACCCCCTAGGTATGAATTTGCATGAGATACTAGATTAGCAACTAGGTCCCACCCTTTTACAGTGAAACAGATAAAATTTAACCTCAATTTCTACTCTACAGCTTCTTTTCTCGCACTTCCCGCCTGTGGAATTCTCTTCCATATACTTGTTTCCTCGATAGCTACAATCCCCAGGAATTTAAATGTAAGGTCAATAGACACCTCTTATCACACTAACTTGCATCCAGTCTCTCAAACACTCTTCCCATCTACCCAGCCCCCATCCTCGGTATCCTCATCCGTCTATCACCCTCCTCCCGACATTTCCTATAACTAACCACTCTTTCTTATCACTTTCCCCGTATGTAACCCCCTGTGCAATAGTGGCAGTGAAATGCCTTGCTGCTAGAAGATTCTTCTCTCTAGAATCCAATTTATGCATCTATAATTTTACTATGCGCCCATGCTTAGAATATCGCTGCTCCATATGCTCCTGTTCTTCCACTATTTATGGCGATCCTTGATAAAATCGACAAAGATATCAGCAATATTACTGGTCAGGATTTGGCTCATTTTCTGTAATTTTTCTACCGACATAAAATGCTTTTTTTTACATTTTGTTAACTTAATTTAATGGTAACAGTTTTGATTAAATTTCTGCTATGATGTCTAGACTTTATGAATTTAAGCGCAATACCAGATTGGCAGCAAGGTCTCATCATTCGACACTTGAAATGGCTAGATATAATCATAAGTTCTATGCAAACAGTTTCTTCTATTGTACTTCACTCATGTGGTACTCTCTTCCAACATCTTGCTTCCTAGCAATGTTCGATCTTCAAAAATTTAAACGCAGTGTCAATCGCAATCTACTGTTCCGCTGCTTCCTCTTCTTTTATTTTCGCTCCTTAGCAATGTCTTTGACTATTCCACACTCAGTAACACCTTCTGTACTAGTGACCTTATTCCTTTTCATATTTTGCACTCGATTAACCCAAGAATACTAACCGTGTGTATCTAATACCCAACGCGAATGACGCCATTTTAATTACAATTTAATTAAAATTTCAGGACCTGATTATCTTATCTAAATAATATGTTTTTCAATTCCTATTAATGTCAATTCAAAGTACAAATTTTGAAGTGTCTGCATGTAAAATATTTCAAATAAAGATTTATATTTAATATTTTTTTGATATTTTCAAAATCTGGTATGATATACCTATGGTTAGTAGTGGTGTAACTTTAACTGATGGTTAGTGTTTCAGGGTTAAGAAAAAAACACACACATGTATTGTGTTTTGCTAATAATCTCTTTCTTAATGCAAATTTCATTGAAAATGAAGGACAAAGTAGTATCTTTTAGGTTTTTATATGATTTTTCATTTGTTCTTATTAATTTTTTCTTTTCAGAACCCAAATTAGATAAAAACTGTCCAAATGTTTTGATTTGATGAGAACTTTTGGCTATACTTTGAGCAATTATCAGGGTAAGTTTTATTTAGCGTATAAGTGTAGAGCTTATCTATGTAGCATTATGTGTGTGTTATATTCCGAACACAATAAGCACATTTTTGCCGTGTTCATAATTGATATTATTAAGTACGAGATTTTTTGTTTGTTTCCACTATTTTTAATCTTTTATTTATTTATTTATTTATTTATTTATTCACGTGGATGACGCTTTTACGCGTATAATGTCAACAAGTATATCACGGATAGGCCTTGGTAGATCTGATTAAACTGTGGTCTGTAGGTTCATTTTCAATCTTCTCGTCAATCGTGTGGTAGTGTGGCCGATGAAACTGGTTACGAAATTACATGATTCAAGAATACATTTCTTCAAAGTTGTAAACGAAACTAGCTTTCCGCATTGATAATTTTTCATGTGAATTTTTATTATTCACGTTTATGTTATCAGAATTTTTATTATTCACGTTTAGGTTTACATTTTGTGTAACAGAAAATTAATTTAATTTTTTAAGTCAGTCGGAGTTCCTGCTTTTCAATGAAAAAAAGTATATATATATATATATATATATATATATATATTTACGCACTCACACCCTGACTGAGCACTCTGGAAGAATGGTAGACATTGAAAAACAGTGACTACTCTAGCATCTACGCATCGCTAATTCAGTAATGAATTGGAGTACTCTGGTTGCTGGCATATGATACATCATACGCTAAAAGTCTGCCTTCTTCTACCAAGCGCCCATAGCTCAGAGGTACAATCGCCGATAGATGCCAAATCGGTTGGGTTTCAATCCTCGGTTAAAAGCAATTGGATGTCTAACCGTACTGATGAGCTGCGATACAGCGAAACAGATCTCTCTACGGATGACTATTTACGCTCTTAAACACTGATTGAGCACTATGGAAGAATGGTAGACATTGAAAAAACAATAACTACTCTAGCATCTACGCATCGCTCATTCAGTAATGGATTGGAGCACTCTGGCTACTGGTGTATGATACATCATACGCTAAAAGTCTGCCTTCTTCTACCAAGCGCCCATACTTCAGAAGTAGAATCGCCGACTGACGCCAAATCGGTCGGGATTCAATCCTCGGTTAAAAGCAATTGGATGTCTAATCGTACTGATGAGCTTTGATACAGTGAAACAGATTCTGGGGATTACTATATATATATATATATTTAATCAGTTCACCTCAAACAAAGCAGGTACCGCCACCAATGCGCAAAGGACAACATAAGAGATTAAAAGGCAGGAGGAAAGTTATAAGGGGTGTCAGAGAAATGGCAAGAGAAGAATGGAAAAACATTTGTGAATGTAGAGAGAAAGGAAGAGAACAAGATGCACGGGGTGATGTAGAAAGGACTTGAGTCAAGTGGATAAAAGATGGGAATTGACATTGCATTTAAATTCCTGAATGTTGTAGTTGTCCAGAAAGCAAGTATACGGAAGGGAGTTCTACAGATGGAAAGTGCACGAAAAGCAGCTACTGGAGTAGAATTGTCGTCTGGATTTGGTTGATTTAACTGTAAAAGGGTGGGACCTTGTGGTCATTCTGGTTGCACGAGTAAATTCTAGTAGAGGGGGCATCGGTGACCTACGATCGTCGGCGCAGAAGCCATGTAAATATTTGTAGAAGTGACAGAAGGAAGCCACATCTTGCCGGTGGCTGGAGTTGAGCTGCCAGGTTGGGACCGACCACATTACAGATTCTCTTTTGGAGCCTGCAGAAAACACCGAGAGTAACAACAGGGACGACTGACCAGATATAATAACAGTAGTCTATGCACGGTCGGATGGTTAATATGTATATGTGTAAGATGGATTCAGGTGGAAAAAAAGCCTCCTTGCACGACACATCAATTCAACCTTTAGATAGATAGATAGGTAGATAGATAGATAGATAGATAGATAGATAGACTCATGTTTATGTTTCTCTTCCATTCAATCGTCACATTGTCATTACTTTCCTAATTTTTCTTATTCTTCAATATTCATTTTTCTTATTCTTCAATATTCATTTTTTTTAACCACATCTTCCTCATATTTCTAGTTCTTTTTTTCTCTTTTACTCAGTACAAATTCCTTTTTTTTCTTTTTCCCAACTCCATTATTGGCAGTTTTCCAATGGTTTCTCTTCTCCACTTAATTCTCCGCAGAGATTTCTATAATGGCATTAAACCTGTGAACTAATCAAGCGCTTTCTTGCAAGAAGTTCCTGCACAATTAGTGCGAATTGCTATTTCAGCAATAATACAAATATGTCTTCTACCTAAATGCTAACTTGAAAAGCGGTTAGCAAAAAGAAAGTTGGATTCATATTCATTACATCAACTCTGATTTTTTTTTTTTTTGTATAATTTCGTAGACACAGTTGCTATCCCTTAAACATATTTTATGATTCTTTACTGAAAAGAAAAAAATGATTTTTTCATGGCATTTTCCTGCCAGTGTTGAGCAGGGGGTTACATAGAAGGAATATTATGAGAAAGAGTGACAGGTTACAAGGGATGTCAAGGAGAGGGTAAGAGAATGATGAGAATACTGATGAGAGTGGAGTGGACGAAGAAAGGAGCATGAGAGAGGGAGAGAGAGAGAAAGAGAGTATGCAAGTCTGAAAACAAATCTAAACTTTGTCTGTATGTGTGTATGTGTGTATGTGTGTATGTGTCCGTTACCTATAGACTCCGAAACGGCAGAACCTATTTTCTTGAAAATTTACACAGTTGTACTATAAGCGTCTGCGAGTGTTCTTAGCTAGGTTTGTGCCGAGGTACCCCCGATAAATATCGAAAATCAATAATCGAAAAAATCAGGTTATAGAAGGAGTGTTCCGATTTTAATCAAATTTGATACACTCATAGACAAAGACATAAGAAACGATATTCAGAAGTTTCGAGGTTGTAGTTCTTACAATAGTGCGGAAAATCGATAATATATATGTATAAAAGGCAAGATGTTTGTGTGTGTGTGTCTGCTTATCTTCCTGTATGTCTGTATTTTTCAGCCCTTTTACTTTAGTTTTTGCTTCGGCTTTGGCTCTAAGTAGGTACAATTGTTGTTCTTAATCTCAGCCATGATACCATTTACTCACAGGATTTATTTAGCCTTCAAAATTCAGTTTACGACGAAATAAATTATTTGATATCAATACCAGGAAATTTGACTTACATCCATTCATTTTTCTTTCAGTCTACGGTTTCGCTTTAAATGGAAACGACTATTGCTTTTTAGTCTTTCTTGCCAACGTCCAAAGAGTCTGAGCTCCAGCTTTCATTACACTCGAGCAACGCCGGGCTATACTGCTAGTTTTTATTGTAATGGATTAGGCAATGTAGGTTAACAATTGAACTAGATAAATTGAAAATAAATACATGTTTTATGACATCAATAATGATGATACTGTTCTGTAAGTATTTCCGGTTTCACTGGGAAAAAACCATCTAGCGACAAATTGCATGAAAGTGTTGTTGGATTTAGCATGATTTATCTTAATGTTGCTTCAGTTTTTCAGTAGATAGTCCCATATCGTTTATTGCATTCACTTACTCGCAAATACCCTTGGAAAAGGTATCAATCCGTCTATTCTTTCCAGTTATGGTTTAAATAACAGGACATATTAGGTTCTATAGCTTTGTTCGGCAATCAGTCTACCGTAGAAAGTAATGGCAACCTACTGCGGGATATTTTTCTGCCATGTCAACCATGTCTCTTTCGAGACATGATCGCCCAAGCGTGTATCACGTATAGCACTCAAGTTACTGATAAATGTTCAGAGAAAAAGCAAATGTTGATAAGATAGTGAAGCTCAGGAAACTCTGCCCGGGGGTCCTCAATCAGACTTAACCTCGTCGATCGGGTGCATTGGGCTAGTAGACGCCAGCCCAGTAAAATAACACTTAGAATAATACAAAACAATGTCAGATTAACAATAAAATCCATTAAGTCCTACTTTGTTTATGTTACGGATACGTAAATAAGAAAATATATAGAAAAGATGAACTTTTTAAAAAATGTTCCCTGTGTCCAGAAGTCAGAAACATGCCGGATCGGAAGGTAGTTTCCCCTGCAGCGGAGTGGGAATGGATGGTCGAAACAACCGGAAAGCACAATTTCGCTTGTTAACTTTCAGAAATACTTATACCGACATACGTATTTTCTTTCTCTCCATTTATGTGCCGTGTCTCCTCAGGACGTAGGTGATTATGGCTCTCTACATCCTCGCTATTCCTTATAGATTTTAACATCATTTTTGTTGTTATTTCTCCCAAACCCTGCTCTGCCATCCACGAGCTCAAAAGTGCGCCACATGTTGCATTCCCGTGTCTCTCTTTTTCTCACATTCAGATTGTCTAAACACTCTTTCCTCATTACATGTTGTAGAGGATTTTTAGGACCTTTATGATTTATATTACGATTCGTCCAATATCCGATTCAAGAAAAATAGACAACAACTCTAATTTGTATCCAATATAAATTAAATTGCATTCAATAAACAAATTAAACATGTAATAGTGGTATACATAGAGTAGGAGGAAAAAGTTGTCCCCCTTTAATTGTTTGCTGACTAAAGTAAAATCAATTAAATGAAGAAAGTTTTTTCTTGCACTGAAATGGTTTGTTATAATTGTTAGAAAGAGCTTCATGTAAGAATAAATAACAGGAAGAATACAATTATTTAGAATTTAATTGTAAGTAATACAAGTTTTGGTCAAGAGTTCAAGATGCAAAGTTCTTGGTGAATATGTTCAGACAGAAGACAAAGTTTTGTGTCTGTGAGTGCGTTAGGTAAGGTATGAGTGGAAAGCATTACGTCGAGTCCTTTAGCCAGCCTGTTGGTCTACCGTTAACTTGCAAAAAGTAGCAGCTTACAAGGAAAAAGAGTGGCTCAACGAGCAAGCGCGAGAAAAAATTTTGTTTACTTAAAAAATATGTGATTGGTGAAAAATTAACCAATCACCACACACATATGAAAGAGCTGCTTAAGAGCCGAAAGATTAAAGACGACTACAATTGCTAAATTGTCCTATACAAGAACACTAGTGATTTATTACCCAATCGCAGATAAGTAAATGACATGGGCCGAATATGGGTAAGAAAAACATAGCAACCGCTATACATGTCCCAGAAAATTCAATTGTCTCTTCCTGATGTTCACTATAAGTTTCCTTTTCGTTTCGAAAACCTTCTTTTTGCTTACGTGTTCAGCACCTTTCTGTAGGATCACATTTCCGTTGCCTCAGGTCTTTTCTTCATCTATGACATTGTCCAGATGTAAAATAACTGTCCAGTATTCTTTTCTCAACGAAACTTTTCCTGTCTCTTCTTATTCTATTTAGATTTTGTAATGCGTCTTTTTCCATCCCAGTACGCCTTTGGATCTCAGAATGCCACATTCCGTCCTCTGTTAGAATACTTCCTAGGTATTTAAATTTCTGTACCTGCTTGATTTTAGTATCCTCGATCTGTAATTAGCATTTTGGGCTCCACTTTTTGCTAATAACCTTGGACTGTTAAAAAAACAGGACGTCAAATGAAACAAGGTGTATCTAGTAAAATAATTTTTTACAGCCAAAAAAAAAAAAACAGTTTTATAAATTGCGCTGAATTAAGTTTTTTTTAAAAATTGTTAGTTTCTTTCTCTAAATGGCAAGTGCGTTTTTATATCAATTTATTCATTTTGTGTTCCACTAAAATATATTACAATGTCAGGATCATGGCTCTCCAAAATATCTTATCTTTTTACATTTCAAATAAGTTAGCTCATTTTTTTATCCCTCTACAAGAAATATGAATGCATGTCATCAGTCTAAAGAGAGGTCCTAAAAGGCCAACTAGAAGTCGAGGACGATAAAATAAACCAGGGACAAAAATTTAAATACCTTGGAAGTGTTCTAACACATGACGGAAGGTGGGAAACTGAGATCTAAAAGCATATTGGTATGACCAAAGATGCAATTCAAAGGCTGAGTAGAGTATTGAGAGAGTGGAAAATTTCGCTGAAATTTAAATACCTTGGAAGTGTTCTAACACATGACGGAAGATGGGAAACTGAGATCTAAAAGCATATTGGTATGACCAAAGATGCAATTCAAAGGCTGAGTAGAGTATTGAGAGAGTGGAAAATTTCGCTGAAATTTAAATACCTTGGAAGTGTTCTAACACATGACGGAAGGTGGGAAACTGAGATCTAAAAGCATATTGGTATGACCAAAGATGCAATTCAAAGGCTGAGTAGAGTATTGAGAGAGTGGGAAATTTCGCTGAAATTTAAATACCTTGGAAGTGTTCTAACTCATGACGGAAGGTGGGAAACTGAGATCTAAAAGCATATTGGTATGACCAAAGATGCAATTCAAAGGCTGAGTAGAGTATTGAGAGAGTGGAAAATCTCGCTGAAATTTAAATACCTTGGAAGTGTTCTAACTCATGACGGAAGGTGGGAAACTGAGATCTAAAAGCATATTGGTATGACCAAAGATGCAATTCAAAGGCTGAGTAGAGTATTGAGAGAGTGGAAAATTTCGCTGAAATTTAAATACCTTGGAAGTGTTCTAACTCATGACGGAAGGTGGGAAACTGAGATCTAAAAGCATATTGGTATGACCAAAGATGCAATTCAAAGGCTGAGTAGAGTATTGAGAGAGTGGAAAATTTCGCTGAAATTTAAATACCTTGGAAGTGTTCTAACTCATGACCGAAGGTGGGAAACTGAGATCTAAAAGCATATTGGTATGACCAAAGATGCAATTCAAAGGCTGAGTAGAATATTGAGAGAGTGGAAAATTTCGCTGAAAACAAGGAAGAGAGTACTTGATTTTTATGTAACGTCTGTCCTTCAATATGGTAGTGAATGCTGAGCAATCTCATCAAAGATAAAAGAAAAACTTGAAGCAACCGGAATGTAGTTCTACAAAACATACTGAGGATACCATGGACTGAATATGTTAGCAATATTTAGGTTTTGGAAAGGATAGAAGCGAAAAGAAAACTCATATTTAACAGCTGGAAAAAGCTGAACTTTCTGGAACATGTAATGAGAAAGAAGGACTTGGTGAATCTGATACTCACAGGAAAGATAGAGGGAAAGAGAGACAGAGGAAAGCAACGTATGACATGCTTGATGGCCTTGAGCAAATACATAGCGGAGTAGAGTTTGGAAGCAGTAACAAGAGAAAGGGTATTAAGAGCTATAAGGGTTAGAGTGATGTGGAAGGTGATGAGATGAGGATCACCTACTTCCCAAAGAGACACGGCACATAAAAAAAACTTCTTACTATGAAAAGACTTATTGTTTAAATTATGCAATGTTTATTATTGCTTCTTCGCCTTTATTATTCCTTGTGAGTTAAATTTTTCTTTCAACATTATGCTTTACGAGTTGTTCTTAGTTTACATAATCTTCCCTATTCTTAACAAATTGTGTAAATTGTATTCTCATTATATGTTGGCAGAACTACATCTCTGCGGCGACAAGTCTTTGTCATATTTAAGAATGTCTAGATTTTACTGTCATATAAGTGATGAGATAATATATAGCGAATCAACCATGTTATTTTATTGTCTGTCTATCACAGGCTTTTTGTATTCTAATAATTTAGTTAATTATTGGAAACTAGCTTTCGTTATTATTTCCACCTATCTGTTTCTGTGCGTTGTGGTACAGTGAATATCGTCTCGGAACGAGAAACCGGGGAGCCGAGTTCGAATTCCAGTTGAATCCATTGTATTCACTTAAGCGTAAATACCCTTGGGAAAGGAATTAATCCGTCTCTTCCTTCCAGTTATGGGTTAAATAGCAGGACAGATTGGGTTCTATAGCCTTGGTCGGCAACCAGTCTATTGCCGAAAGCAATGGCAACCTACTGCTGGATAATCTTCTGCCCAGTCAGTCATGTCTTTCGAGACATGATCGCCCAAGCGTGTATCACGTATGGCACTTAACTGACTGATCTGTTTCTGTTTCAGATTTTCAGCCAACTGTTTATCATCTGCTCGTTAGAACTGTAAACCTGCAAAAATGTTGACGTCCCTAGTACGGATCTGAGAACTTTGGCTGAGCCTGTTTTCTTATGCTGAGTCTGTTTTCTTATGCTGAGCCTGTTTTCTTATGCTGAGTCTGTTTTCTTATGCTGAGCCTGTTTTCTTATGCTGAGCCTGTTTTCTTCTTCTGCTGCTTCTTATTCTTCTTCGAAACATAGGCAAATTTGGCTTTCCACAGTTTCTTCTTCCTTGGTACAGGAAGAGACTACTTCGTCATCAGGCAATGTTAGATCACTGTTGTGAAAATGATTTCTATTTAAATATAAAGACGTTAGTTATTTATAGATATAGGAAGGCATGAAAATTTATGTGTATTAAATTTAACTAATCAGAATAGAGATTTGCCTTAGATTTGAAAAAAGTTCATAATTTTGGGAAATAAATGATTTATTTTTTCAATATTAACGGCCAAGATGTCAACTTATTTTAACCCCTGTCTAGATCTTATTTCCGTTGATGTGTCCATTTCTCTATATCTCAACATTTTCTAAAATAAAAAAAACAAAAAAAAAAAACAGAAAAGAGTTGAAGAAAGAAAAGGAGATAAAATTTTATACTTTTGATGTAACTTAAAAGGACATTTGAATATAATGCCATTCTTATTTCGATTCAAAATGCATTTTATTCTAATATTTCGAAACTTTTTTAATTTAAAAATAACATTTTTAATATCTAATTATTTATTATTTTTTAAATTCAATTTATTCTTTTTATATAAAATTTATTATATTATTATTATTATATTCTAATACACTTGTTAATATTATAATACAATTTTTAATTATCTATTTAATTATTAAATGAATTATATATATATATATATATATATATATATATATATATATATACACTACAAGCCATAATTATTATGCCACTCCAGTTTTTAAAAAGAAATGATGTATTTCATACTATTTTTAGTATTTGTGCCAAGTGAATAATTCTGAATGAAAATAAAATTGTTATTTTGTTATTATTACTCTGAAAAGATTTTACAAGGCAAGGATGCAAAGATGATTCCGTCCGAATCACCCTAAATGTTCTCATTCTTTCATTGATGAAATTGCAATATGCGTAACTATTAAATATTTACAAATTTATTTGATGCACATGTTATTGTGCAGTATTAACAAAAATAGACATTCTATTTTCATTTACAATTATTCACTTGGCAATAAATACTAAAAATAGTTTGAAATACATCATTTTTTAAAACCCTGGGTGTGGCGTAATAACCATGGCTGGAAGTGTGTGTATATATATATATATATATATATATATATATATATATAGATAGATAGATAGATAGATAGGTGTGAGTTTGTAACCCTGGGTTTCACGCTTTTGCGATCGTCAGACAAACTCACACCTATCTATATGAATATGTCTGCTCTATCACTGATATTGATCGCTTTTAAACAAGTACCACGCATATATAATATGTAAACAATATAATATATATATAACAAATTGCATATATAATATTGATATTTATAATTATATACATACACTTTTCACACACACACACACACACACATATATATATATATATATATATATATATATATATATATATATATATAAATAAGTGTACATGCTTGTATAGAAAAATTGATGCAAACAGCCTGAAGTAGAATGAAAAAACGAAAACGAAAAAGCAAAAACTGAAACCGAATGTATTAATTAATATGTTTTTTCTCAGGAGTTTAAAATATTAACCAATGCCAGAATCTATTATGCCAACGTAAAAAAAACAAAAACTGCTGTTCTCTGGTGACGTCAAATAGTACAACCCTTCAACCCGAAATAATTTCTGTGAAAGAAGTCATTATCATCGCAGAATTTCAAATTTAATTTTTTTTTTTTTTGCTTCAATGTTTCTTCTTTCTTTCCCTTGGTTAATTTAATAATAAAACTTATGTTTGCCATTTCCCTCTTCTTAGTTTCTTTTATTTCATTTGAGAATGCAAAACAATAAGAACCTCCGAATTTTTTTTTTATTTTTCGAATTTAGCAATTCTATAATTTGTCAAAACTGTATCAGAGTTGCATTTGGCACTTTCATTTGGCACTTTTTATTTTATTATCATTTGTTTCTCTGAACTGACACCTCGAAATTTTAGGTAGGTTGCCACTCATATAACATTTTCGTTCTTTACAACAGAGCAGCCTGAAAACGTAGATAGTGACTACAATTTTTTCAATCGGTTCTATTCCAATACACCGGGTTATCTCAAAAATATCAACTGAATAAAAGTGACTAACAGGTGGTATTGTAAAATTCCCGGAGTTGTACCTGATCTCATTGGCTCGTTCAATGGAAATTCGTGTACAGCTAATGGCCATAGACTACGCAGTTAGGCTAAAAGTCAGCTTTGTGCTCTCTACTTGTACGTAATTTTTACGCGACATATATGATGGCCGATGAATTCTAGAATTGTCTCTGCGTGCAATTTTGCGTGAAAACTAGTTAATTCTATTGTGGAAATTCACGAAATGCTTCGTCAGACTTACCTTATTTTGGTCGATCATAGGTTTTTAATAGTACGCATTAATCAAGCTCATTAGAATGTAAGTTCAAGGTTATTAATATTCACTCAAGAAAAAAGGCTTCAGAAAACAGATCAGTGACTATAATTACCGAATAACAAATAAGGTTTTACAAAGAACTGATGTTCTTAATCCAGAAACCATATTGCATAATGTGTTGACCTAAACAACAATACCGTTTGCTGTTTCATAGCACTAAATGTGTTTAATCATAAATAATTACCCTCAAATAATTACCTTAAATATTTTGGTGGTAATTGTTATATCAGTTATTTTATCCAAATTTGCGTATAATTTTTATTTATTGATTTCAACTCTAAAAATGTCTACGGCTATATTGTGTTAAATACACTTGTTCCCGTCAGATCACCGAAGTTAAGCAACATCGAGCCTGGTTAGTATTTAAATGGGTGACTATTTGATGATACCAGGTCCTGTAAACGTAAGGACCAAGAATAGTCTACTGGTCCTCCAGGTTTGGGAGTTGGGTGCAGGACTAACAACCTTGCCCTGTAAAAAAACAGTTAGTTACAGCAACAAAAAGTGCCGCCTTATGCACCATTGGGTGTAATGGATAAATGATGATGAACTCTAAACAGGGAGGAATAATCACGATTCTGGGAACATCAAAATTTTCTTTTATTTTAAGAATGTCAAGCATACAACTCAAAAGCAACGTTATATTTTTTAAAAACGAAACGCTGTATTCCTCCAGGACCTATTAACTTCTTCCAAAGTTTCCTATTCATTGTATAATCTAAGAACTTATTATGTGAAAAATAGTAGAGAACATTCAATTTATTTTATTTCTGGTATTTGAATTCAGTTTAAGCTTTCTCATAGACCGGCCGAAACTCAAGGCTCGACATTTAATCCGTATCTATTGGGTGGGGGAAGAAATAGACCATTACGAAACCAACTCCGTTATAATATGAACTAGACTCACCGGTTTCAAAACTCGAAAAAATTACAGTGATATTACAATCACCGAAGATATACAACGTCGAGACTGGTCAATAACATAGATGAGTAGCCGTTTTGTAATGCCAGGTGACCTGATCTTGGGCGCACAAGTAGATTAATGCATAACGACTCGGAAGTAGAGCTTAGAGCTTAGAGCCAAGTTCCAATCGCATTCGTGTGCTTTAAATTAAATTTCGCGCAAATACCTATAGAAAATGTATGAATCTACTAATTCATCCTCCAGTTATGGGTTAATTAGTAAGATTTTATTCAGTAAATCCTTATTATCGCCAAAAACTTCAAATATTTTCTGGCTTTAATTAATCAGCCAAAAATGTAATAGAAATTGAATTACAATAACAAATCAATGTACTTTGCAATTCTTTTCCCGTTACACTGCCAGAAATATTAGGGTCGGTCACAATTTCTCTCAAGTTCAAGAGCGAGCTGTGAGCTTTGCCTGTGATTAAATAGACAACACCCGATCGCGCTTACGCTTATTATCTAAATCTATATAATAAATAGAATTTTGTCTGTGTGTGTGTCTGTGTGTGTGTCTGTGTGTGTCTGTGTGTCCGTTACCAATAGACTCCCAAACGGCTGTACCGATTTTCTTGAAAATTTACACAGTTGTACTATAAGCGTCTGCATGTGTTCTTAGCTAGGTTTTGTGTCGAGGTATCCCCGATAAATATTGAAAATCGATAATCGAAAACATCGGGTTATAGAAGGAGTGGCCCGATTTTAATCAAATTTGATACACTCATAGACAAAGACATAAGAAACGATATTCAGAAGTTTCAAGGTTGCAGTTCTTACAATAGTGCAGAAGATCGATTATATATATATATAAAGGCAAGATGTTTGCGTGTGTCTCTGTTTATCTGCCTGTATATCTGTATTTTTTCAGCCGTTGTTATTTTAGTTTTTTAGCTTCGGGTTTGACTCTAAGTAGGTATAAATGTATTTCTTAGTCTCAACCATGATACCATTTACTCAGAGGACTTATTTAGCCTTCAAAATTCAGTTTACGACGAAAAAAACTTATTTGATATCGATACCAGCAAATCAAAATTTGACTTACATCCATTCATTTTTCTTTCAGTATACGGTTTCGCTTTAACTGGAAATGACTATTGCTTTTTAGTCTTTCGTGCCAACGTCCAAAGAGTCTGAGCTCCAGGACCATGGATTAGTTTTAGAGCTTTCATTACACCCGAGCAACGCCGGGCTATACTGCTAGTATAACCATATCGAAGAAATCTGGCTGGCTTTCATGCTCAGACATCAAAGTGGCGATAATGACAACGGTAGTAAAGAAATAGAAAGAATATTATTTTCACACAAGCCTATTTTCAGTCAGTTAATAGACATACGCAATACACGCTTAGGCGATCATATCTTTTTTTAAACATAACTGATTATGCAGAAGATTTTCACGCAGTAGGTTGCCATTTTCTGCAGTAGACCGGTTGGCAAACAATACTATAGAACCGAATCTGTCCTGCTGTTCATTGATAGTTCAAAGGATAAGAGATAGATTATAACTATTCTCATAGTATTTAAGCCGAAGTGATTTTTGGACTTGACTAGAATTCAGAATCCACTCACCGATTTCTGATTCAGAGCGGATATTCATTACACCATAAAACACATATAAGCTTATATTCAGTCAGTTAAGTTCCATACGTGATACACGATTTAGGCTATCATTCTATAGCCAAGGCTATAGAACCCAATCTGTCTTATTATTAAACCCATAACTGGAGGGAAGAGACGGATTAATACCTTTCGAAATCGGCATGTCCTAAATTCGCTATTTAAAACGGACTACTTTTTTCGAATATTGGACATTGCTAAATTTTTATTCCTCATTATAGTATATATATATATATATATATATATATATATATATATATAGGTATAGATGTCCAGTCCGTAAACGGTCAGGATAATCCAACAAGATTAATTTAATATAAAATATTAAGTGTTATATCTATATGGAGACTTCAGTGGATGTTATCCAGAGCAATATGATATTTATAAAGGAAAACTGAACACGTCATTTAAATTGGTTATAAATTATAACTCATTTCAATGAGCTTTGGTGAGGATAATTAGAGCTCATAGAAATGAATTATAATTTATCACCAATTTAAATGACGTGTTGAGTTTTCCTTTACAAATATATATATATATATATATATATATATATGTGTGTGTGTGTGTGTGTGTGTGTGTGTGTGTGTGTGTGTGTGTGTATGTATATATATATGTATATATATATATAGATAAAATACGTATAGATACAATTTAAATTAGATTTAAATTACACCAGTAAACAGTTGTATTAAGCTTGTGCATATTTAAGTTGGAGAGATCAGTCGATTAGGCTACCATGGTTTCGACCTTTTTGGTTTCGTAAGACGATTTCTACACACACACACACACACACACACACACACACACACACACACACACACACACATATATATATATATATATATATATATATATATATATATCCTTAAAAGGATCCAGGAGAAGATTGGTAAGTAATCCCAAAGAATCGTAGAAATATTGGTTAAATATTAAAACTGATCCAACACAGCGCTCAATGTAAATTTAATTTACAGAGCAGATATTCATTTATTTCATTTGTAAATTCAAATGTTACAAAAAAGCCCCAGACTTTTACATGGAAAATATAAACGAAGAACTTTAAAAAGAAAGGCACATTTGATGTACCTCAAGGTTTGACGAAGCCAAAATCTCAAAACCAATAATATACATTTTAAATAAAATAATGAGATAATCCACATGGACAAGCACAGGTTATACAAAGATAACACCGGACAACAGAAGTAAAAAATCACAAAATAAAAAAATGCTTTTCAAACTTTTCAAAAACCCCGATTTTGAGATAGAAGTCGAAATAAGTGAAAATGGTTGTCGAATATTTAGATGTAGAGTTTAATCTACAAACTGGCACATATAAAAAATACAACTTTAAAGTACCTAAACAGAAGATCTACCAATCTTACTAGCATAATTAAACACATCCCTAAAGAAATAGAACACAGACTATCAAAGAATTCTTCTCACAAAAGAATCTTCAAAGAAAGAAAAATAGATTACAAAAGGGCCTTAAATGAAAGTGGCTATAAAGGCAAATTAGAATACAAACCTTAATTAAACAAACAAATGCAAAATAATACTAGAAATCAAAACATTACTTTGGTTCAATACACCGTTTAACTGAGACGTAGAATACAAAATAGGGCAAATATTTTTTTAATTAATTAATAATGACTTTCCGAAAAGCTCGTAATTCAAAAGTATTCAAGTGAAATTCATTTAAGTTACAGCTGTATGAGTAATTTAGAAAATTACATAAAAAAACGGCAGAAACATAAAAAGTAACGTACGACATAATATCATTCATAAAGGATGTAATTGTAGGTGCAAAAACAAATGCTCACTTTACGGACTTTGTCAAAAAGAAGGAGTTATTTACAAGGCAGAAATACATGATACAGATGGAGAAAGAAAAACATACTTGGGATATACCAAAGGTATTTTTAAAAACAGATGGAATGATCACAATTCTACATCCAAATTTGAAAACCTTAAAACTGTACCAAACTACCTCACCACGTGTGGAATTCAAAACAAAAAATGGTAAAGACCCCGATATAGCATGGAATATATTTAAAAAAAAACATCCTCACAACATGGCTGCAGATTCTCCAAAGAAAAAATTTAGCCGTAATATTGTTTCCGGAACAAAAATAATTACTAAATGAAAGATCAGAAATAACGTCCAGATGTAATAACACCAAAAATTACAACCTAGGATCTTACAAACCTGGATGGAAATGTTTTTAAGATTCTTAAATTACTCCTGCCTAATTTTGAAGATGTTCGGTTTTTGAAATTTCTAGTCGCAAATTTAAAATAATGAAATGGACTATTTATTTTATTTTATTTTATTTTATTAGACTTTATTTTAGTGGCTCCTCATATTTGAGTAGTTGTTCCGTTTATTTATTAAACTTTCTTCTATAGACGAGCGAGGCAGAGGTAAATGGAGAGAAGGGAACAGAAAATGGATGATTTCCTTTCGTTTGGCAGCGGGCGGTCGTCTATGATTTTGCGTGTCTCTCTCCGTTCTAGGAGCCACAGTCTTATAGATCCTTGTCCTGTAGATCTTTCTGAAGAAAACGTAATTAAGAACACGAAGCCTTGACTCAGATATCCACTTTGTCAGAATCGTTTGACCTGGTTCTAGAGTGTTCCTCTCTATAAACCTGACATTCTTTCTAAAGCAGATAACTGTCAAACCGATTACTGTGACTCGTTACACATGGCTTCTTAGTAAAATATAAACTGGCACTGAAAATAATTAATAGACCACAAAGGCTCGTAGACTCTTTACAAGTGAGGACTTGGCAGCATTATACCCGATATAGCATCAATTTTCCATCTTTCATCTAAACTTTCTCTTGTAAGACGGAGTCTAGCAGGGAGAGTTAGCTACTTACTAAAGAAGTAAAATAAACCAAACATTTCTTCGCAGGGGTCTGAGTTTCACTTGAGGTCTGGTGTGAGATGTAGATGTGCAACACAAAGATCTACTTTGAGAGAAGATAGATTAAATTTCAGGGTTTACCCTGTGGTAGTGGAGGA
Organism: Ascarosepion bandense; assembly: GCA_037127315.1. Classification (NCBI taxonomy): domain Eukaryota; kingdom Metazoa; phylum Mollusca; class Cephalopoda; order Sepiida; family Sepiidae; genus Ascarosepion; species Ascarosepion bandense. The sequence goes on along the minus strand of JBBBDQ010000229.1, from coordinate 25,173 downwards.
AAGTTACGTGTTTGGATTTGATCATATTGAATTCTACAAGCTACTCTTTTACCCATTGAGATACGTGCCAGGAGAGATGCATTCATAGTTTATAGTTTTGAAGATGTCTATATATAAATGCTGAAGGGGTATTGGCATAGCCGAGGATGCATTCTAGAAGCTGAATAGAGTATTTAGAAACAGAAAAAAGTGCTGGAATGAAAGAAGAGAATATTAGATTTTATGTGTTGTATGTCCTTCAATATGGCCACCAATGCTGGAAAACCTCATCAAAGAATGAAGGAAAGACTTGAAGCAATTGAAATGTGGTTCTGCAGATGGATGCTGTGAATATCATTGATTGTTTTGTTGTTTTGTTTTTATGGCATATCAACTTTGGCGGGTCATTTATTGCCAACTAAATTTTATTTATTTATTGCTGGTAATACTTTTTTCTTTTCAACAATTTATTGTGTTTTATATAAGTTTTGTGTCAAGTAATACTTTTTTCTTTTGGAGTATCAAGATTCATTGGGATTTGTTTTTAAGGGCAGAGTCCCCAAGTCCTACCCTGTTATTTAACCCATAACTGGAGGAAAGTGACGGATTAATGGCTTTCCCAAGGGTACCGGTGCTTAAGTGAATGCAGGGTATTCAACTGGAATTCGAACTCGGCTCAGCCGATATCCACTACAACACAACGCACATCCCTCACTAAACGCTTACAACTCCTGGTATTCCCAAGCGCTCATCCATCTAAATACTGACCAGGCTCAACGTTGCTTAATTTCGGTGATCGAGCGAGAACCGGTGTATTCAACGTGATATGGCCGTAAGCCCTGTGAATATCATAGACAGAACATGAGAGGAACGATGATGTTTTAAGGAGGATTTTCTGATAAGTAACAGCAGGAAAAAAACAGCTGAAGTTTCTGGGATATGTACTGAGAAAAGAGGGTTTGGAGAATCTGATGTTCACGGGACAGAAAAGAGAAAGGCAGAAAGGGGAAATCAACGCGTGGTACACATGATGGGTGTTTGAGCAGATGTATGGCGGAGCTGGGTTGAGTGAGATAATAGGAGAAGTGGTGCTAAGTGCTACAATTGATATGGAGATGTGGAAAGCCATGATCGACTACGAGACGACAAGGCACATAAAAAAGTATAATTGCATATAAATTATACAAGCCAGTCCTTTGCACATTGAGCTACGCCAGAGGAGAGTTGCGTTCATAGTATGTAGTATTCAAGATATCTATATGCGTATATTCGGCATAAATCTATCTTGCGTTGATTACTCTTTTGAACCTTCATTAATATTTTTGATTTTTTTTTTTTTTGGTTGAGCAAATTCAGTTAGAAACCCCAAAAAAGTCAGTATTTAATTGCTACGTAATATCAATGGCTATATATATATATATATATAATGGTTTCATCCCAAGCAAGGCTGTACCGCCACTGATGCACAGGAAGATACATAAAAGAGTAAAAGTTTAAGCAGGAAAAGAGCAAAGAAAAAGACAACCCAGTTACAGGGGGTGTCCAGGAAAGGGCAAGAGAAGGATGGGAGTACAGGTATGATGACCGTTGAGAAGGTAGAGTTTTGAGTTCTAGTTTAAGTTTTGTTTAACGGCATAGCGACATCTGTGGGTTATTTAATACCTAAAAGACAGCGTTTTAAGTTATTTTTTAACGTTTGGTTATAGTGAAAAAGTTGATTTAGTCTGATGTTGACGAAAAAAAATTATTTTAGAAAACTGAAGATGTTTTCTAGATTTATATTTTAAAGTGTATTCATGGTAATAAATTTTACCTTCAAAAATGTATATTTTTCTAGAAAATCTATTTTTATACTTTCATAGTGTTTGACCCCAGTTTAGGGGTAAACTATTTACCCATAGCTGGGACCCAAACAGGTGCTACCACTCCGGGTAAGGGGGAACCTGGGAACAACAGCAATTAAGAGTTAGTCCCATGCTCATCACAACCTCCCAATGAGAGACCTTGCTGCCGGATGCAGTTTACCCTCATACCCAGAACCTGTGAAGGTAGATTAAGAAAGAAAAAGAACAAGATACACGGGGTAATGTAGAAAGAACGAGAGAAAGACTGAAGTCAAGTGGATAAGTGATGGGAATTGACATTGCATTTAAATTCCTGAAGGTTGTAACCGTCAGGAAAGAAAGTATACGGAAAGTAGTTTCACAGGCGAGAAGTGCGAGAAAAGAAGCTATTGGAGTAGAAGTGTCGGCTGCATTTGGTTGATTTAACTGTAAAAGTTTGGGACCTTGTTGCCAGTCTGGTGGCTCGAGTAAATTTTTGTGTAGAGGGCACCTAAGTTCGTCGGAGCAGAAGTCATGAAAACATTTATCATGGACAACCTCCTCACAGATATAGAAAAGGCGCAACAGAAACTTTTTACTACAGAAGGATACTGAGAATACCGTGAATGAAACATGTAAATAAGTAAGAAGTTTTAGAAATATTGGAAAGAAAATAAAAGAATTTGTATATAACATCAGCAAGAGACATAATGTGGAAAGAAGGCTTGGAAAATTTTATAGTCACAGTAAAGTTTGATGACAAGATATACAGAGAAAAATAAGGCATAACACACCAAGGGAACCCGAGTTCATTAATGCCAGAAAAAGATCGTGAGGGTCGTCATCATCATTATACTACAGTGATATAAAAAAGAATGTTCACGCATACATAGACACAAACACACACCCACGCACAGACACACACATGTCAAATATTTTATTCCATCATATGCCTAGTCTGAAAGACATATTTCTTCTTGAGCTGTTTTTCTCTATAAAAAGGGGAAAAATAATAAAATAATATGAAAAATCAATTTCCTGATTCTGCAATGATGAAAATCAATTACCATCGTCCATTCAGTAGCTGCCCGATCGATTTAAGTAGATTATAATCTAGATATACTAACATATTGTCCAATCAAATCATGTATTTATATACATAAAATCATGAACATTCATTATTATTACAATTGTGTTTAGAGTTCTCTCATTGCATCGATATCAATGTACGGCCTATCCACATTGTTGGAAGACACACAAATAAGGCAGTTACATTTGTTAGGATAGACTTCTTTCTCCCCATCGATTTTAACCTACTACTTTTTCTATATTGTTGTCACACACAAAAATAAAATAGTGATATTTATTAAAACTACATACATATTTCTATCTTTCCATCAATATCAATCTACGATTCCGTTCATATTGGTGTGACAGACTCACACGATTAATACAGTGACATGTAACACAATTGTATTTAGATTTTTCTCTCCCCATTGACATCAAACTAAGACAACCTGCACATTGTCACACGCACAAATAATGCAGGGGTTTTTATTTTATTTTTATTTTTTTTATAATCGTATCTTCCCAAGCAAGGCAGCTTACTGCCACTGGTGCACAGGGGGTTACATAGGAAGTAAATTTTGAGAAAGAGTGACCGTTTATAGTGGTAGCCAAGAATTGGGTAAGAGAAGGATGAGAATACTGATGAGAGTAGTGTGGACGGAGAAAGGAGCATGAGATAGAGGATGCAAGTTAGTGAGATAGAAGATGACAGTTGACTTTGCATTTACATCCTTGGAGGCTTACGGACATATCACGTTGAATACACCGGTTCTCGCTCGATCACCGAAGTTAAGCAACGTTGAGCCTGGTCAGTACTTAGATGGGTGACTGCTTGGGAATAACAGGTGCTGTAAGCGTTTAGTGACGGATGTGCGTTGTGGTGCAGTGGATATCGGCTCGGAAAGAGAAAACGGTGAGATGAGTTCGAATTCCACTTGAATACCCTGCATTCACTTAAGCACCGGTACCCTTGGGAAAGCCATTAATCCGTCACTTTCCTCCAGTTATGGGTTAAATAACAGGGTAGGACTTGGGGACCCTTCCCGTAAAAAACAAATCCTAATGAATCTTGATACTCGAAAAGAAAAAAGTATTACTAGACACAAAACTTATATAAAAAAAACAATAAATTGTTGAAAGAAAAAGGTATTACCAGCAATAAATAAATAAAATTTAGTTGGCAATAAATGACCCGCCGAGGTTGATATGCCATAAAACAAAACAACCAACCAACCAACATCCTTGGAAACTGTAGCTTTCCAGGAAGCAAATAAACAGAAGGAAATTCCACATACAGAAAGTGCGAGAAAAAAAGCTGTTGGAGTAGAATTTGTGTTTACATTTTATTGGTTCCACAGTAAAAGGGTGCGAGCTAGTTGCCAATCCTGTGGCTCGAGTAAATTCATATATAGGGGGAACCAGGGAGCTAAGTTCATCGGAGCAGAATCGGTGAGATAAAAGATGATTATTTACCTTACATTTAAATTCTTGGAGATTGTAGCTGTCGGGGAGGCAACTATACAGAAGGGAATTCCACAGGCAAAAAGTGCGAGAAAAGAAGCTGGGGGAGTAGAAGTTGCCGTTACATTTTATTGGCTTCACTGTAAAAGAGGAGAACCTAATTGCTAGTCTCGTAGCACAAGTAAATTCATACATAGGTAGCACCAGTGAGCTAAGTTCATTTGAGCAGACGCCGTGAAAGTCTATGTAGAAGAGACACAGGGAAGCCACATTGCGTCGATGAGAAAGTGACAGTATCTGAGCTGGCAATTTTATCTAAATTTCTTTCTCTACATTGATATCAATCTTATACATCATATGTATTGTTATCACACACCCACACATAATACACTAGTTATGTTTAGATTTCTCGCTATCTCTATTGATATCAACCATACGACTTCTTCCATATTGTTGCAACAAATAGTAATAATACTTTTATTACAAATGTATTTAAATTTATCTTACTCTATAGATATTAAAATACGACATCCTCTATATTATTGCACATAATGAAAAATAATAGAGATACTTTTGTAACAATTATGTTTAGATTTCTCTCATTCATTCAATATCGAAATACGACCTTTTCCAAGTTATTGACAGACACAGAAAAAATACCGTGAGTTTATTACATTTGTATTTAGATGTACCTCTCTTCCAATCGATATCAACTTACGACATCCTCCATATAATTGAAAATAGCATTGGTTTTTATTATAATTGTATTTAGAGGTAGCTCTCTTCCAATCGATATCAACTTACGACTTCCTCCATATAATTGAAAATAACATTGTTTTTTATTATAATTGTATTTAAATTTAGCTCTCTTCCAATCGATATCAACTTACGACTTCCTCCATATAATTGAAAATAACATTGGTTTTTATTATAATTGTATTTAAATTTAGCTCTTTTCCAATCGATATCAACTTACGACTTCCTCCATATAATTGAAAATAACATTGGTTTTTATTATAATTGTATTTAGATGTAGCTCTCTTCCAATCGATATCAACTTACGACTTCCTCCATATAATTGAAAATAACATTGTTTTTTATTATAATTGTATTTAAATTTAGCTCTCTTCCAATCGATATCAACTTACGACTTCCTCCATATAATTGAAAATAACATTGTTTTTTATTATAATTGTATTTAAATTTAGCTCTCTTCCAATCGATATCAACTTACGACTTCCTCCATATAATTGAAAATAACATTGGTTTTTATTATAATTGTATTTAGACTTAGCTCTCTTCCAATCGATATCAACTTACGACTTCTTCCATATAATTGAAAATAACATTGGTTTTTATTATAATTGTATTTAAATTTAGCTCTCTTCCAATCGATATCAACTTACGACTTCCTCCATATAATTGAAAATAACATTGGTTTTTATTATAATTGTATTTAAATTTAGCTCTCTTCCGATCGATATCAACTTACGACTTCCTCCATATAATTGAAAATAACATTGTTTTTTATTATAATTGTATTTAAATTTAGCTCTCTTCCAATCGATATCAACTTACGACTTCCTCCATATAATTGAAAATAACATTGGTTTTTATTATAATTGTATTTAAATTTAGCTCTCTTCCAATCGATATCAACTTACGACTTCCTCCATATAATTGAAAATAACATTGGTTTTTATTATAATTGTATTTAGATGTAGCTCTCTTCCAATCGATATCAACTTACGACTTCCTCCATATAACTGAAAATAACATTGGTTTTTATTATAATTGTATTTAGATGTAGCTCTCTTCCAATCGATATCAACGTACGACTTCCTCCATATAATTGAAAATAACATTGGTTTTTATTATAATTGTATTTAAATTTAGCTCTCTTCCAATCGATATCAGCTTACGACTTCCTCCATATAATTGAAAATAACATTGGTTTTTATTATAATTGTATTTAGATGTAGCTCTCTTCCAATCGATATCAACTTACGACTTCCTCCATATAATTGAAAATAACATTGTTTTTTATTATAATTGTATTTAAATTTAGCTCTCTTCCAATCGATATCAACTTACGACTTCCTCCATATAATTGAAAATAACATTGTTTTTTATTATAATTGTATTTAAATTTAGCTCTCTTCCAATCGATATCAACTTACGACTTCCTCCATATAATTGAAAATAACATTGGTTTTTATTATAATTGTATTTAGATTTAGCTCTCTTCCAATCGATATCAACTTACGACTTCTTCCATATAATTGAAAATAACATTGGTTTTTATTATAATTGTATTTAAATTTAGCTCTCTTCCAATCGATATCAACTTACGACTTCCTCCATATAATTGAAAATAACATTGGTTTTTATTATAATTGTATTTAAATTTAGCTCTCTTCCAATCGATATCAACTCACGACTTCCTCCATATAATTGAAAATAACATTGTTTTTTATTACAATTGTATTTAAATTTAGCTCTCTTCCAATCGATATCAACTTACGACTTCCTCCATATAATTGAAAATAACATTGGTTTTTATTATAATTGTATTTAAATTTAGCTCTCTTCCAATCGATATCAACGTACGACTTCCTCCATATAATTGAAAATAACATTGGTTTTTATTATAATTGTATTTAAATTTAGCTCTCTTCCAATCGATATCAACTTACGACTTCCTCCATATAATTGAAAATAACATTGTTTTTTATTATAATTGTATTTATATTTAGCTCTCTTCCAATCGATATCAACTTACGACTTCCTCCATATAATTGAAAATAACATTGTTTTTTATTATAATTGTGTTTAAATTTAGCTCTCTTCCAATCGATATGAACTTACGACTTCCTCCATATAATTGAAAATAACATTGGTTTTTATTATAATTGTATTTAGATGTAGCTCTCTTCCAATCGATATCAACTTACGACTTCCTCCATATAACTGAAAATAACATTGGTTTTTATTATAATTGTATTTAAATTTAGCTCTCTTCCAATCGATATCAGCTTATGACTTCCTCCATATAATTGAAAATAACATTGGTTTTTATTATAATTGCATTTAGATTTAGCTCTCTTCCAATCGATATCAACGTACGACTTCCTCCATATAATTGAAAATAACATTGGTTTTTATTATAATGTATTTAGATTTCTCCATCGATATCAAACTACGATTTCATTCATATTATTGTCACACACTGGAATAATACAGAGAATTTTATTATAATTGCGTTGAAATTTTTCCATCCATATCAAACAACGATTTCATTCATATTGTTGTCACACACTGGAATAACAGATACTTTTATTATAATTGTATTTAGATGTCTGCATCCACATATTTTATGGTGCCTTCCTACGAGGAATAGAAACTTTCTTTTGTTCTATGTGATTACCTGCGTGACTTCTGGGAAGTAGTTAACAGAGGCAGTTAAAGAGTAGCTAGTACGGCAGTGGAAGGCTGTGGACAACAGCTACTAGTCAGGCAAGAAGCAGCGTAATAATACCTTCGGGCTTATTTCTATATTACTTATTATTAAAACTGCCTTTGAATATCTTGTTTCTTGTTATACTAGTATATACTCTTTTGAACTGAACTTCTTGTTCCGTGTCCTACTTCCGGCACAAACCGGTCACTACAACTTTGCTCGCCACAACTCCATAGTAAATTGGCGACGAAGATTCAAAACATCAAAATATGATTTCATTCATATAGTTGTCACACACTGGAATAATACATGTGTATTGAATATTGCTGCCATATCTGGTCGGGTGCCCCTGCTGCTCTCCTTGGGCTTCTTGACAAAATACAAAGGAGGATTTGTAACGTGGTTGATACTGACTTGGCAGATCGGCTGCAGCCGCTCTCACACCGGCGTGATGTGGCTTCCCTGTGCCTCTTCTACAAGTACTTTCATGGCTTCTGCTCCGATGAGCTTAGAACACTGGTGCCGCCTAAGCACGAATTTACACGAGATACTAGATTAGCAACTAGATCCCACCCTTTTACAGTTAAACAAATAAGATGTAACCGTAAATTCTACTCCAACAGCTTCTTTTCTCGCGCTTCCCGCCTGTGGAACTCCCTTCCACAAATCTGCTTTCCTGACAGTTACAATCTCCAGGTGTTTAAATGTAGGGTCAATAGACACCTCCTATCACACTAACTCCCAATTATTCTTACAACACTCTCATCTACCCAACCCTCATTCTCAGTATCCTTACCCGCCTATCACCCACCCTCTCTCATTTCCTATATTTAATCAGCCTTTCTCCACTCTACGTAGCCCCCTGCACAGTAGTGGCAGTGACATGCCTTGCTCGGGGTGAAACGCTTATAAAAAAAAACAAAAAAAAACATCTTCTTCTACTACAATTGCGCTTAATTTACTCACACTCCCAAGATATTTACCTACGACTCCCTTCATAGTTTTGCCACGCACAGAAATATTACAGAAAATTTAACTGCGTTTGATTTTACATTTCTTTCACTCTATTAATATCAAATAACGATATTCTCCTTATTGTTGTCACACTCACAAATTATACGGCGACTTTTACCACAATTATATTTAGATGTCTTTCTCTCTCCATCAACATTAACCTTCGACTTCCTTCATATTTTTGTCTCACATCCAGACAATACAGCACATTTTTATTACAATTGTATTTTGTTTTCTCTCGCTTTATCGGTATCAACCTACGACTTCATCCATATTTGCTGTAACACAGACAGATGATATAGCGACGTAAGTTACATTCGTGTCCAAATTCGCCTCAATCCATCCATCTTAAACTAAGACTTCATCCATATTGTGATCACATGAAAATAATACTGCGAATTTATGGTGTTTAAATTTCTTTCACTTAATCCACATCAAACTACGAGATTTTGCCTATTGTTTTCACATACACAAACAATCAGTCAGTCAGTTAAGTGCCATACGTGATACACGCTTGGGTGATCATGTCTCGAAAGAAACATGACTGACTGAGCAGATGATTATCCCGCAGTAGTTTGCCATTTCTTTCTGCGGTAGACTGTTTGCCGACCAAGGCTATAGAACCCAATCTGTTCTGTTATTTAGCCCATAACTGGAAGGAATAGACGGATTAATACCTTTCCCAAGGGTATTTGCGCATAAGTGAATGCAATGAATTCAGCTGGAATTCGAACTCAACTCCCCGATTTCTCGTTCCGAGTCGATATCCACTGCACCACAACGCACATCCACAACAATACAAAGACATATTTAACAATTGTGTATAATTTTTTCTCTCTACATCGATATCAAACTATGACTTCTTCCATACTGTTTGCTACACAATTAATACGACTTCTATTTAAATTTTATTTAAATTTCTTTATTGTTGTTACACAGACAAATAATTCAGCGTCATTTACTATATTTATTACAATTGTATCTAAATTTCTGTTCTGACATCCAAATCACACTACGATATCTTTTATAATGTCTCACAGAAATAATACATTTTACTTTTATTACAATATTGTTCAATTTTCTCTCTATATATCGATTTCAACGTATGACGTCCTATATATCTTATTAGAATTGTGTTTAGAGTGCTCTCTCTCTCTCTCTCTCTCTCTCTTCCATCAGTATGAAACTACGAGTTCCTCTGTATTGTTGTCACAAACATAAAATACAGCGACTTTTATGACAAATATATTTTGTTAGTTCTCTCCATATCAAACTACGAGTTCCTCCATATTGTTGTCACACACACAAATAATACAGCAACTTTTATTACAAATACAAATCGTATTTAGATTATTAACTAACTCTCTCTCTCCCTATCAATATCAAACTATGGGTTCCTCCATATTGTTGTCAAACACACAAATAATACAGCAACTTTTATTACAAATACAAATCGTATTTAGATTATTAACTTACTCTCTCTCTCCCTATCAATATCAAACTACGGGTTCCTCCATATTGTTGTCAAACACACAAATAATACAGCAACTTTTATTACAAATACAAATCGTATTTAGATTATTAACTTACTCTCTCTCTCCCTATCAATATCAAACTACGAGTTCCTCCATATTGTTGTCACACACACAAATAATACAGCAACTTTTATTACAAATACAAATCGTATTTAGATTATTAACTTACTCTCTCTCTCCCTATCAATATCAAACTACGAGTTCCTCCTTATTCTTGTCAAACACACAAATAATACAGCAACTTTTATTACAAATACAAATCGTATTTAGATTATTAACTTACTCTCTCTCTCCCTGTCAATATCAAACTACGAGTTCCTCCATATTGTTGTCACACACACAAATAATACAGCAACTTTTATTACAAATACAAATCGTATTTAGATTATTAACTTACTCTCCCTCTCTCTCTCTCTCTCTCTCTCTCACTCTCTCTCTCTCTCTCTCTCTCTCCCTATCAATATCAAACTACGAGTTCCTCCATGTTGTTGTCAAACACACAAATAATACAGCAACTTTTATTACAAATACAAATCGTATTTAGATTATTAACTTACTCTCTCTCTCCCTGTCAATATCAAACTACGAGTTCCTCCATATTGTTGTCACACACACAAATAATACAGCAACTTTTATTACAAATACAAATCGTATTTAGATTATTAACTTACTCTCCCTCTCTCTCTCTCTCTCTCTCACTCTCTCTCTCTCTCCCTATCAATATCAAACTACGAGTTCCTCCTTATTCTTGTCAAACACACAAATAATACAGCAACTTTTATTACAAATACAAATTGTATTTAGATTATTAACTTACTCTCTCTCTCCCTATCAATATCAAACTACGAGTTCCTCCATATTGTTGTCACACACACAAATAATACAGCAACTTTTATTACAAATACAAATCGTATTTAGATTATTAACTTACTCTCCCTCCCTCTCTCTCTCTCTCTCACTCTCTCTCTCTCTCTCTCTCTCTCCCTATCAATATCAAACTACGAGTTCCTCCTTATTCTTGTCAAACACACAAATAATACAGCAACTTTTATTACAAATACAAATTGTATTTAGATTATTAACTTACTCTCTCTCTCCCTATCAATATCAAACTACGAGTTCCTCCATATTGTTGTCACACACACAAATAATACAGCAACTTTTATTACAAATACAAATCGTATTTAGATTATTAACTTACTCTCCCTCTCTCTCTCTCTCTCTCACTCTCTCTCTCTCTCTCTCTCCCTATCAATATCAAACTACGAGTTCCTCCATATTGTTGTCAAACACACAAATAATACAGCAACTTTTATTACAAATACAAATCGTATTTAGATTATTAACTTACTCTCTCTCTCCCTATCAATATCAAACTACGAGTTCCTCCATATTGTTGTCACACACACAAATAATAAAGCAACTTTTATAAAAATACAAACTGTATTTAATTTTTTCTCGCTTCCTCCATCGATATAAAACGACGACTTCTTCCATATTGTTGTCACGAACAAATATAACATAGCGACTTTTATTTCAAGTACAAATTGTATTTAGATTATTCTCTCTATCGATATAAAACTACGAGTTACTCCATATTTTTGTCACTCCCACCCAAATTACAGCTTCTTTTACTACAGCTGTGCTTAGAACTTTCTTACTTCAACGATATCAGTTTACGACTTCCTTAATTTTGTTGTCCCACACAAATAATACGGCATATTAATATATTTGTATTATATTTTTCTCTCTCTCTCTCTCCATCGATATCAAAGAACGTCTTCATCTATATTGTTGTCAGACACACAAATAATACAGCGACTTTTACTACATTTGTATTTCTCTATCGATATCAATGTGCAACATATTCTATATCGTTGTCGTCATCATAAATAATACAGCGACATATTTTACAATTTTGTTTAGATTTCTCTCACTTATTCTATATCAAACTACGATATGCTCCCTATTGTTGTCACACAAATATTATGCAGAAACTTTTATTACAATTGTGTTTAGATTTCTGTTTGTCTATCGTTTTTAACTTAGGACTTCCTCTATATACTTGTCGCACACACAATTCGTATAGCGACGTTTCTTACAATTATATTTAGAATTCTCCTCTCTCTCTGTCTCTCTCTGTCTCTGTCTCTCTCTGTATGTCTCTGTCTCTGTTTCTTGACAGTAAGCTACGACTTCATCCATATTGGTGTCACACACAAATAATATGGCGACTTTTAATAAAAATGTATTTAGATTTCTTTCACTCCCTCTCCATTGATATCAAACTAGGACTTTCATAATATTCCTGTTACAATCACAAATAATGATTTTTATTACAACCGTATTTAGATTTCTTTCTCTACATCAAACTATGACTTCCTCCATATTGGAGAAACACATGCGAATAATATGTAAAACTTTTTAAAAATTGTATTTAGATTTCTCTCTTTCCGTCGATATCAAACTACGATTTCTTCCATATTGTTGTCACACACACACACAAATAATACAGTGAATTTTATTCCAATTGTGCTTAGATTTCTTTCTCTCTCTCTCTCTCTATCACACTCTCTATCGATATAAACTTACGACTTGAGTGACGAAGACAAAGCATAATGTAAACTCGTTTTGGTGCTGTGAATATCGGCTCGGAACGAGAAATCGGAGAAACGAGTTCGATTTCCCCTCAAATTCGTTGCATTCACTTACGCGCAAATACCCTTGGGGAAGATATTAATCCATTGCTTGTCCCTCTAGCTATGGGTTAAATAACAGAACAAATGGGGTTCTGCAGCCTTGATTATCAACCAGTCTACCTTAGAAAGTAATGACAACCAACTGTGTAATAAATCTTCTGCCCAGTCAGTCTCATCTCGGTAAAAACATAATCACTCAATCTTGTATCACCTATGGCACTTAGATCTCCGTATTAGTCGATAAGAACAGAATTTAATCTGTCACACTATTAGTTTAAATCTAGCTCTCTAAACGTCAGTATCATATTCGACATATTATTGTAGGATTATATATACGAATGTCTGGGATACTATTATTATACAAAAGCGCGTATTATACGCAAATAAATCATTATACAATACTTCTTTTAAGATTTACATACTTTATGCGTTAGTCGCAAAAATGAATTGCTGTTCGATTCAAGACAAGGTCTAATATTACAAACCGCCATTTTACCAAAAACAGCTCGATTATATTTGGAGACCTGGTGAAACGAACAGATTCTATATAAAAACATTATTCAAAAATATAGCGGAATTTTAGATGACTGTCTGATTAGACCGTTTTCTAAAGTCTAGCTATTTTAACCCTTAAAAATTGTGTTTTGTCGATGCCTAAAAGAAAAGTTGTTTTTTTTTTTTGTTGTTTTTTTGTCGAGTCAGTCTTCAGTTCCTCAGAAACCATTTATTTTTATCTCGTTTTATTTTTATCAGTGACAATAGCCGTAGCATCATTTCTAGCAGGAAGCAGGAGGTTGATAGATTGAGAGAGCGGACATCAGCCTGTTGGCCAGAATCTCATCCCGACTCGTACGATTTCTTCACTATGTAATCTGGGTCTACTGACATTTTGTAATTCGTGTAGCTCTCAGCATGTCTTCTAAACCACTTTGTGTCCAAATTAAAACAAAGGCAATCCATCATTGTTAGAATTCTACGGACGGGGATTCTTCTGACCTGTAGCCTGCTTCATGCAGTCAGCCTGCACCTTAAGAGTTGGGAGGTGCAGATTAATCCTTCATTCACGCTTTTTAGTAAGGAAACAATGACAAGTTGAAAATCGCTTTTGCAGATTTTTACTGAACGTCACCTCGGAGAATCCGTAATGTGATCGATCCCAACTTAGCGATTCAGCTACAGTCACTTTCTCACCGGTGTAATGTGGCTTCCCTATGTCTCTTGTACAAATACTTTCACGGATTCTGCTCCGATTAACTTAGCTAACTGGTGCTACCTATGTATGAATTTACTCGAGCTACTAGACTAGCAAATAGTTCCCACCCTTTTACAGTGAAACCAATAAAATTTAACCGCAACTTCTGCCCCTCCAGCTTCTTTTCTCGCACTTCCCGCCTTCCAGCAATATGAATCTGTTTTCGATATGTATGCTGAAATTTTGCATAAGATTTTTCACTCCCAGACATTATTGATCCTGCACATTTATAAATCTACCATCCGCCCGTGCATTGAATACTGATGCCACATCTGGTCAGGTGCCCCTGCTATTCACCTCAGGGTTCTTGACAAAATACAACGGAGAATCTGTAATGTGATCGATACCGACTTGACAGACCGGCTGCAGTCACTCTCTCACTGGCGTGGCGTGGCGTGGATTCCCTGTGCCTCTACTATAAATACTTTCACGGCTTCTGCTCCTATGAACTTAGCTCACTGGTGCCCCCTAGGTATGAATTTGCACGAGATACTAGACTAGCTACTAGTTCCCACACTTTTACAGTGAAACAGATAAGATGTAACCGCAATTTCTACTCCAACAGCTTCTTTTCTTGCACTTCCCGCCTGTTGAATTCCCTTCTGTTCACTTGCTTTCCCGACAGTTACAATCTTCAAGAATTCAAATGTAAAGTCAATAGTCATCTCCTGTCTCACTAATTCGCATCCGTTCTCTCATGCTCTTTTCTCCGTCTACTCCACTTTCATCACACCAATGTTCTCATCATTCTCTTACCCACTTCTTGACACTCTCTATAACCTGTCCCTCTTTCTCATTACTTTCTTCCAACGTAACCCCCTGCACACCAGTGGCAGTAAGATAGCTTTGCATGTAGTGAAATGATTAAAAAAAGGTTTTTTAAATATATATTTTGAAAAGAAAAAGGTAGAAATTTAGAATACTACTGCCATATAGAGTCTGATGCATCCTGTTAATTACCTCAAGTTTGTTGATAATATCCAAAGAAGTATCAGCGCTAGTAACCTGGCGGTTCGCCATCAGCCACTCTTCCATTGCCGTAACGTTACCTCTCTGTGTCTTCCCCACAACTGCTTTCATGGTGATTGTTCAGACAATTACTTCGCTATGGTCAGTCAGTCAGTTAAGTGCCATACGTGATACACGCTTCTTGGCCAATCATATCTCGAAAGAGACATGACTGACTGGGCAGAAGATTATCACGCAGTAGGTTGCCATTGCTTTCTGCGGTAGATTGGTTGCCAGCCAAGGCTATAGAACCCAATCAGTCCTGTTATTTAACCCATAACTTGAAGAAAGAAACGGATTAATACCTTTCCCAAGGGTATTAATCCGCGGAAGTGAATGCAATGAATTGAACTGGAATTTGAACTCGGCTCCCCGATTTCTCGTTCCGAGCCCATATCCATTGCACCACAACGCACATCGCTGTGGTACCTAAACTTTATGCATTTAAGCACAGTACTTGACTGTTGAACTGGCTAGATTAGCCGCAAATTATCTGCTAACAGTTTCTTTTCTTGTACATCTCGCTTGTTGAACCCCGGTTTCGTGATTTCCAGACAGCGTTTATGGGAAAATTAAATGCAATGTCATGACTATCTACTGTCTTACTGATTACTCATTTTCTTTTTACTCATTATTAATGTTTCTGTTTCTAATTCTACAAAATTTAACTTCTTGTGTTTTAATGGCTTTACTGCCTTGCTTGGGGTGATACCGATTAAAAATCAAAATTTGTTAAAGCATTTCAAATTAGCGATGTTGTAGCACATAAGATTCTCAATTCTGGCGCCTCCTTCCCAAGCATGACTAAAACTTGTCTTTTTTATGTGCCGTTTCTTTTCAGTAAGTAGGCTACAATGTATCTCCACGACTTCCTATCTCACAGAGCAAGAAAAACGTTCTGGCTCTTTTTTTTTTTTACAGAATCGCGTTAAGGTTCTTCGTTGTTACCCTGTGATATTAATACCATCAATATATCCTCTGCTTGTCAAATTCTTCAAATCATATTTCCTCATAAACAATGTGCCAGAAACTTCGACTGCTACTTTCTGATTCGAAGACAAAATTGTCCTTCTTGTCGCCATTTTCTTTAAGCTTTCTCGTTGCTCATATTACCTCTATGCCCACTGCGAGTATCAGATTCTCCAAGTCTAACCTTCGACATTACGTGTCCGTAAAAGTCAACTACCTCTTCCAGATGCTACGTATAATTTTCTTTCTTGTTTCCATTCTCTCCAAAACCTCGTTAGGTGTTCTGCTCATGTTATACGCAACATACTTCTGCAGAAGTACATCTCCGTTGCCTCACGCTTCCTTTTCGTCTTTGAGGAAATTGATTCTCTTTTATGTAGGAATGATATTGCATAACTCTTGATCTCTCTTATGTTTGATTGTAACAAAATGTTCCTGGTTCTTAATATTTTGCTTACTTTCTGGAAGGTTTCTTTCAGATAATAAGTACGTTTTTTCGGACAACTGAATCTATTTCTAGGTAGTTCATTTTCTGATTCTATCGTTACTCTGTCCCTATTTCCGTGATAGATTTTGAGATAATATTCTATTCTTTTGTTCTACTGTTTCAGACTGTAGAAATGTCATGCTCAGTCAGTTAAATGTCATACGTGAAACACTCTTGACCGATCATATCTCGAAATAGACATAACTGACTGGGTGAGAGATTTTACCGCAGTAGATTACCATTACTTTTGCAGTAGACTGGTTGCCAACCAAGGTATATAAAACTCATCTTGTCCTGTAATTTGACCCATAGTTGGGGGTAAGAGATGGATTAATACTTTTCCTAATAATATTTGCGCGTAAGTGAATGCAACGAATTCAATTGGAATTCGAACTCGGCTCTCTGAGTTCATATCCACTATACCACAACGCACATCCATTCTAGATCTACGGATTCAAATCAGCCACATTTCTTCAGTATCCCAAATGTGTGAAGAAACATTCAGCCACGTTCCTTCTCATAATCGTCTTTTCCTGCAATTCCCGCTATTTTTTACTAGCAATATAGCCCGGCTTTGCTCGGGTGTAATGAAAACTTTAAAACTAATCCATAATCCTGGAGCTCAGACTCAGCCTAAATAATATTTGTGTGAAGTTTAGTGAGAGTCGGATAATAATTGTGGATTTGTATAAAGGACATACAGACAACCAGACAAGCACACAAACAGCTTGCCTCATATATATATATATATATATATATATATATATATATATATATATTCTAAACATATGTTGTTAAATGTAAGAGACAATGAATGTCTATTATGTTTAATCATGAGCCGTTCTAAACGTCGTATTTTTGCTTTAATTTCAGTTGAAAATAAAGACAAAAAATCTCCAAAATTTGGATAATTATTTATTGGTTTTCTTCTAAGCTTTCGGCTCACATGAGCCATCTTCAGAGAGGTTGTTTAAACTGAAATATTATAACATCCACCCTCACCGACGATTTTATTTTGTGTTGACATAAAACTCCGCTTGGCAACGGCAATAGTTACCAAAAATAATAAACGCAGTTAAGTTTGCGATGCGTTTTTATGACGTCACACCGCGGGATAGCGGGAAATGACAACAAAACCATATAGTCAAATGCAATGTAATATGTTATTTCCTGCTTTAAAGTTGATTTTATTGAGTGTTGGTTGTTTCAATTTGATGTACATGGCCTCCAATATCTGCAGGTTCCTCTTACTGTGTGTATGAGTAAGGATCACCGTATTGTTGACCAAAATCTGTCTTATATTACCTACATGTTTATGGTTTTCAGAGAAATGTTGTTTAATAGTACTCTGATCAGAAAGATGACATGTAAGTCTACGGGAGAGCGTGGTTGTAGTAAAACCAATATATGTACTAGGTTTTTGATTAGTATCAGAGATGCAATCTCTGAATGGGCATGTAAATTGGTACACTACATTGGTTTTTTGTAGAGAATTTAGTTTAGTGCTTGTTGGGTTATTATAGACTATGAGGTCAATTGTTTTAAACTTTTTATAATATATAATGAGTTTAATTTGATTATTACTTTCCACCGGTTTAACATTTCTACGTATTATCTTTTTGAGAGTTTTTTCATCTTGTTTATAATTATTATGTATTTGGTTGCAATAGTATAAGTTAATAGTGTTATGTTTATTTTGATGTAAACCATTATTATTAATATTATCATTATTGTTAGAGCTATTGTTAATTTTGTTGAGATACATTTTAATTTGTTGATCAATAACGGAGTTAGGAAATCCATTATGGCAACCAATTATTGTGTTGATTATGAAACACTGATGGAAGATGAATAGAGATGTAACGTCGCCATCATACTGATAACCCCAGACACCTTCGTAATTAATGTCGAAACAAAATGTACAATTTTGTAGTAGTTTGTAGTTTGTACATGTTTTAAAGTAACAATTAATAATAAATACTCATTGCTCTATTTTTATATTGAGCACTGTTTTCGCGCAAATACCCTTGAGAAAGGTATCAATCCGTCTCTTCCTTCCAGCTATGGATTAAATAGCAGGACAGACTGGGTTCTATAGCCTTGGTCGGCAACCAGTCTACCGCAGAAAGCAATGGCAACGTACTGCGGGATAACCTTCTGCCCAGTCAGTCATGTCTCTTTCGAGACATGATCGCCCAAGCGTGTATCACGTATGGCACTTAACTGACTGACTGTTTTAAATTAATGTTTTCAACGTTGCAATTACTTCCTTTGTTACTGATTCATTTGCGTATATATATATATATATATATATATATATATCCCTCCAGTCATGCACGTGGTGTGGGTACTCTGTGGTCAACAAACTTCCGCCGTATTTTCTTCTTCCTCTTTTTATTTGAGGTTTAGTTTCTCATTACCCGAAAAAGAAATATAGAGAGAAGGTGTTAGAGAGAGAGAGAGAGAGAGAAAGAAAGAGAGAGAGAAAAAGAAAGATAGAGAAAGGAAAGAGAATAACAAAACCGAACAAATGCTTAATTTTAATTTTTTTTTGTTTTTATATGTTATTTTTTTATTTTACTTCATTTATTTTTTATGTGTTCAGCATAACCGTACCAAAATATTTTTTTCATTCTGTAAAAAATGTTTGTGAATTAAATTTTGTTTTATTTTATTTTATTTTATTTTATATCTGTTAGCGTGTCTGATATGATACTAGTGATAGAGATGTGCATTTTGCACTGACGACTGTGACTGGTGTTCCAGCCGTGGTAAAAGCCAAGATTTTGTCAGTTGATTTTCAAAACTGACAAAAGATATATCATCTGACACTGCATATTTTTCCACATTAATTAGTGCACAGTACTCTGTATATGTCAGTTTTTAGAGGTTGCTTTTTTTATGAAAAATACAAGCCGCTTTATGGATTACTAAACAGGCTTTGTTCAAATAAAATATTTATTAAAGAAGCTGATGAAAAAAGGTTTACATTATTATTTGTTAATAAGAATTTACTTCCAGCCTCTTTTGGAAAATGTGTCTCTGTTAATAACCAAATATGAATCAATTATTATTAATATCGTAGTTGTGTATTTCCTAATAGTGCTTTTGTCGAAAGCATGTTAAAAAAATAAAACTAAAGTAACAAATGCTGATTTTCACAGCGGGATAGACAGATTGAAGTAACAGGATGCCTATTTTTTTTAATAGCGATTCCCTTCGAATTTTCTGGTAGCACAATAGTTAACAAGGCGTAAGTGTAATTGATGAGCCTAGTTTAAATTCAGGTCTAGTCTGTTAAGTTGACTTCGCAATACATCATTTTCCAATGAAGGTGGATAGTTCCCTTGTAGATGAAACAGATTGTGCGTGTAAGATTTTTTAGGTGATTAAGGAGTCGCACCGATCCAGACCTCATCTTCTCGATATTTCAACGATAAATTGCAAATAAACAGCCAGGTCATGCTTCCATGCAAAAGACTATTAAAGTGATTCTTTTTCCAAGAGTGGATTCCACTCAAAGCAAGAGAGCTAATTTATCCCTGTTAAAAATCCAATAATTGGATGAAGATGGATTTATGCCTTTTTCCGAGGGCTATAGTGAGAGATGTACGTAACAATCCCAATAAACATTTGGCATTTCGATTCAGTTTTCAACATAGAAAACAATAAATGCGCTTCTTATCGTAGCAATGCATTTGGGAAAGGAATGTATTCATTTCTTCTACACACCACAGTTCTGTATTTAGCAGTAAAAGTAAGGAATGTCTATTTATAATTCATAGTTATAAGTTCAATTATGTATAAAATCTTCATACATGACTTAACAAAGGACTCCATTGGGCTCTCTAGAATTAGCTATTCTCTCTCCTTAAGTATGTTTTTCTCAACACTCAGTAGAAACTTGTGTCATGGAGGCTTTATTGCTTTCCCTGTGGTGAAATTTTCATATATATATATATAGTGTAATGGTTGTTACAATGTTTTTAAATTCATAGTATCACTACACAAAAAAAAATCACCTGAGGATGAAGCCAAGACATAATGGGCTGGCTTTGAAACATGAGAAATGTTTTGTGTAGTGATACTATGAATTTAAAAACATTGTAACAACTATTACAGTATAACGCTCTACATTTGTATCGAGCGCTCTTTATAAAAGTAAATGCATGAACAAAAAGGTAAATAAACCTACGAGTTCAACAACTTAGTTACAATATATATATGTATGTATATATGTATATAACAGGCATAGTGATGCATATACTCCCACACACACACGCACACTCACATAGACAATGAAAGAAGATAAAATCAAATTTGCAACAACTAAAAGTGCATAAATTGTTTTAACTCAACCTTTACTAACGAAAAACGTATAAATAAACATGTATTGAGAAGTGGATAGAGCTATAGCTAGAGGATCCACTAACAAAACTCTATATTCAAGCTGCTAAAAATGACATTAATCTGCTAAGTAATAATTTATATATATATATATATATATATATTGGTCATAAATCCGAAAAAAACGCCAAGGAGTAAAGCCTAAAGGATCCTATTATTATTAAATATTGACACTAATCCAGCCATTATATATATACATATATATGGTACCGTCTTGACCACTCGACCATGGATAGCCTCTTGATCAGACGAGGTTTTTATCATGCCTGTATAACAGAATTTTCGATTTTACCGATAAAAAACAGAATATCTACTTAAATACGAGTATTGGTAAAAAATAATGTTCAAAATAATTCATTACAAATTGTCGATTGCTTATAACCAAGTTTCGTTAAAATTCGTTAATTTCCGTAACATGTTTACATTTGTTGACATTACGATACATTTCAGAGCAGATATGCTTGTTTGCGGTAAAATCGAAAGTTGTGTTATATAGGCATGATAAAATATATATATGTGTGTGTGTGTGTGTGTGTGTGTGTGTGTGTGTGTGTCTGTGTGTGTGTGTGTGTGTGTGTGACAAACTATAATTTCAGGGTGTGCAATATTTTTAGGATAAAAGTTATCAATATCCTTGATAGACGATGTGTAACTATAGGAGATGGAGACACTCATATCAGCACCAAATGAGTGTACTCTGTTAGGATCTTTAAAGAAATAGTGAGTATCAAAATTTGAAACTGAATTGCAGAACCGACTCCCAAGGAGATGCTTTCCCGATCACTACAATCTTAACCTATCTCCATAACCTTTTTACTCTGTAAACATCAGCCCCAAGTGGCTTCTCTGCCTTGTACATGATGAACTTTTATATAAAAAAAAGTATTCATCGAGAAGTGTCCTGACATTCATAAAACATATCAATTAATGTAAATAAAGAGACGTTTCACATTGGAGAGACGTTTCATTTATGATAATTTACCAGTTTCACGTTATCAAACTGATCAGACTAATGTTCGAGAGAGGAGGAATTGGTTGTCATCAGCATAAATACCTAGTTGTCTTTGATAACAATTAATGCCAAATTAGGTCAAAGGATAAAGCCCTTGGCGCCACCCTTAAAATAGGTCCAAAGAAAGAACCCTCATGAGGAAAAAAATGTGGCCAATCACGACAAGTTGACGGTTGATTTGAAAAGAAAATCTGAATCAGTTCAAAAATACGCTTTTATAAAGGCATAGAATAAAATTGTTCACTGTCTACCAGTATATTATTAATGTTGTTATTCTGTTTTGGTATATTTTAAAAGAAACCATTTAAATAAGAAAAAAAGTGAGATTAAAAATAATTTATTAAAACACAGTTAATAGTCTATCAGTCTCCGGCAAAATAATGAATATTTACGATTTGATTTATTATTAATTTTCTTTATTGTGTAAAATTTTGCATTGATTCTATTGTTGCTATTTTTATATGGAAAATTTATGGTGAATTGTTAAAATCAATTTTTCTTTCAAATCATAACAAACAACTTTTCGTGTTTTTTTTTTTTTACATTTGTCTTCTTTTTCATTGTTACCGCCATTGCGATAATGTAAATAAATACGTATTTATAGTTCTGAAGAAAACAGTCTGCTGTGATTTTTACATAGTCATGTCAGATAGAAAGAAAGATTAGATAGATAGATAGATAGATAGATAGATAGAAAGAAAGGAAGAAAGAAATAAAGAAAGAGCGTTAGATAGATAGATAGATAGATAGATAGATAGATAGAAAGGAAGAAAGAAATAAAGAAAGAAAGAAAGAGCCTTAGATAGATAGATAGATAGATAGATAGATAGATAGATAGATAGAAAGAAAGAGCGTTAGATAGAAAGAAAGAGCGTTAGATAGATAGATAGATAGATAGATAGATAGATAGAAAGAACAATAGATAGATAGATAAATAGATACATACATACATACATACATACATACATACATACATACATACATACGATGCGACCAATGTCTAACAGTTATTTATTTTAACTCAGAGGAACAACAATGTTGTCATCGAAAAGTCGGGCTTTGTTATGCGTCGCAGTCTCCTTCTTCGCCAACGAACTGGCGACATTTGAGAATCGACGTCTTCAGCCTCTTTCCATTCTGTTGAGGATTCCTGATGCACTGTTGACAGAATATTATTTAATAAGGGTTGGCAGGGAAAAATTAGAGAAAATATGAAAGTGAAACAAATTTGATAAACAGCAATTAACTGAAGAGCTGCCAAAACTAATGGAATCTGCGATTCGAATGGAGAAAGCAAATTTGTGGATGGATATGTAGAGCGATGCATAGGTACTTCTATATACGCGCATGAGCAAGTCTCTGTGTATGCGTATAGACCAGGAAACGAGTTGATAACGGAGTGTGTCTGCGAGAGTCCTGAATAGATTGAAGATTGTCGGATAAAATAAAGGTTGGAATAAAAGGAGAAAGACTAGAAACAAACCGACGGCGATATTGTCATAGATAGACAGATTTTAACAATCTTATCTTTTAAAATTCTGTCACAAATCAAGTCTAACATGTCACCGTTCAATGTCATTCCTCGGGAACTTATAACTTACAAATATGTATCAGTTTTCTTTTGTCTGGTGCCATTCCTCGTCTATTCTCTTTACATTAGAGATCGCTATATAATTTTAAATTCAAATGGAAATTATGAATAATGTCATTTCTTCTATGCGTAGGCGATCGTGATTTTCGACAAAGGATTGGATTTTGTTCATAATTTTCTCTGAACTGATATTACTATTATGAAGTAATAAACACTGGAGTACTTTTTCGTTGCCTTCTCCACTGTTTTAAACTGTGAAACCAATAAATTGCTAACGCAAATTCTACTCCAGTGTTGAGGAAACTTATGAGAAAGAGTGACATGTTGCAGGGGTGTCAGGAAGAGGGTAAGAGAAGGAGGAGAACCCTAATGATAGTGGGGTCGACAGAAAAAAAGCATGAGAGAGAGGATGCAAGTTAGTGAGACAGAAGATGACTATTGACTTTACATTTGAATTCTTGAAGATTGTATGTGTCGGGAAAGCAAGTAAGCGGAAGGGATTTCCAAAGGCGGGAAGTGCAGGAAAAGAAGCTGAGGTGTAGAAGCTTCGGTTGAATTTTATTGGTTTCACTGTAAAATATTGGTACCTAGTTGCTAGTCTAGTAGCTCGAGTAAATTGCTAATATACACTTTATATACGTTCTTTTCAGTTTTTATGTAAAATATATCTTAGAACATGGAAGACATAGAATTGAAATCTTATCACTTACACTGAAGCATTCCAAAATCATATTATGTGCATGACAAAAATTCTCAGTTTGAAGGACTGTGGAAATGACCATACTTAGAAATGTAACTAATTCGTTTCCACCCTTCCATAAAACCCGCAAATAATTGTTGAAAATATTTGGACGCATTAAGAGATCTAATGCAGGCGTCATTAATATTGTCTTAAGGGTATGTAACTTGGGAAAAGAATCAGAGGAAAACTAAAGCAACAGACGTGGAGAGATAGCATAATGTCTTGGTCCCAATCTAATGAGCGGCATACACTGAATAAGCTTGATCGAGAGCGTAATAAATGGCGGGTAATAATTCAATTTAGTTTGCAATCTGCCGCCGGTATCAACAACAGTTGATGAATCATTCTCTTTGACTGGCAACCATCCAAGGCTTGAGACACGGTCTATTCTTTTGAATGAAATTTATAATAAAAGTGTGCATAAAAGACGAGGACGAAAACTGAACTTAAATTTCCATGCTGAAGCATGATGCCTGAACGTCATATTCCTAACGTCTCTCACATAACTTATTAACATATATATATATATATATATATATATATATATATATATATATATAAGCCAACCTTCCCTGAAGATCCGTTTAGGTGAAACCTTGGTAGATTTGTTGGCTCACTAGGTTAATTTACATATCTGTCTCTGTCTCTGTCTCACTCACTCTCTCT
>JBBBDQ010000228.1:527500-632147 GCA_037127315.1 Ascarosepion bandense | reverse complement strand
ACACACACATATATATATATATATATATATATATATATATATATATATATATACACACACTACCGGCTATAATTATTAGGTTACCCCAGTGTTTTAAAAAAGATGTATTTCATATTATTTTTTAGTATTTATTGCCAAGTGAATAATTGTAAATGAAAATAGAATGATTCCTTTGTAAATACTTCACAATAACATGTGCATCAAATCTTTAATAATTACCTATATTGCAGTTTTATCAATGAACGAATGAAGAAAATTAAGGGTGATTCGGACAAGTTCATGTTTGTTTCCATGCCTTGTAAAATTTTGCAAAGTGATAATAACAAAAGAACCATTCTATTTTCATTTGGCAATAAATAGTAAACATAGTATAAAATACTTAATTTCTTTTAATAATTATAATCCAATTATAGGGAAGGTATGGATGGAATAAAATTTCGTATCCAAAGAAACAGTCAGTCAGTTACTTGCCATACGTGATACACGCTTGGGCGATTATGTCTCTTTCAAGACATGACTGACTGGGCAGAAGATTATCCCGCAGTAGGTTACATTCTGAGATAGACTGATTGCCAGTCAAATATACAGAAACTAGACTGTTCTGTTATTTAACCCATAACCGGAGGGACGAGAAGGATTAACACCTTTCCCAAGGGTATTTGCGCGTAAATTAATGCAAAACATTCAACTGTAATTCGAACTTGGCTCTCCGATTTGTCGTTCCTAGCCGATATCCACTGCACCACAATGCACATCTACAGAAGCACTATTCTTTAAAAAAAAGTGCCTAACACAAACTAGAACGAATAATAATTATTTAGAACTTATAATATAAATATGTTATAATATCACGAGAAAAGTAGCTTTTTTGTTTCGACACGACCAATATCTTATCAAGTAATGGTGTTTATTTCATATTGAAGAGTTTTAAAAGGTTCAAAACTACCCACCCACCTTAATCTGGAAGGCATTGTTACATAGACAGTGCGGACCAATAAAAACACAAGTAATTCCTAATTTGAAGAATATAAGATCAGCCTCCAAAAACGATCCATTGCTCCATTAATATTAATATTTGATCAAAATAAAGACTATTAATTTCACTTTACAACATGAATTAAAGTTTATTAAAATATAAAAGCCTGGTTTAGAAAACGCCAAACCCAACTTTAAAATTTTATAGATATATTGATAAGTCTATAAAAACAAAAGTTAAAAATGTGTATATATATATATATATATATATATATAACGGAAATTATGACTAAGTGTATCCATACTAAAAAATACCTCCTAGGTTCATACAACAGTGGATGAAAACGCCATAATTCCTTGTAATTTTTAAAATTGCGCATTCAAAAATTCCCTGCCACGTGAGCGTTAAAAAACACACAGCTGTGAGCATTCTTAAAGAAAACGGTAAAGAGTAAAATCAGATATTGCAAATTGCTTGAAGACACCACTTATGGTAAAAATCTAACTTGCGTAATAACTGATTTACAAATGTAAAATATTCAAAAGTTCTACAATATAATTGTATTGAACACTTTTTAATACAAATGTGTACTCGTCTAATCTTAGTATGACCAGGAACTAACTAATTAAACAATATATATATATATATATATATACACGAAAAAAATCGCAAGATCGCCAAGACCTACCGCGGTTTCGCACAACGGCTCGTCAGGGCGAGCCGTTGTGCGAAACCGCGGTAGGTCTTGGCGATCTTGCGATTTTTTTCGTGTGTTTTTGCTCTGCGTGACTGCCTCTTTGTTAACCCTTTTGGGTTAGTTTAGTATCGAGCACTTTTCTTTCTTTGTGGTTCGTTCCGTTGGAGGGTTTTTTTTCTTTGCTGTGAAGAACTGTATGTATTGTCGGTGCTACGCAGCTTTCTTTTTTTTTCCCCTCTTTGTCCAAAGCTTTATAGCCGAGGACAATAACGGAGTTAGATTCTGCTGGTTATTCGTGGTCTTTAAAAATTACTTGTGTAACATTTTAAGACTTGAATACGTACAGAGTCGATTTTATTATTATTATATATATATATATATATATATATATATATATATATATATAAGCAAAGCCAAAATCCTTGTAAAATATTTGAAAATGGAAATGTAGACATTTCTGACAAACGCAATATATTTAAATCTATTTTTCTACCGACCAGCTGTATCACAGCTACTACAGAAAAGAATTTATCCAAGTTTGACATAAACTGTTTAATAATACTTCTAAAATATTAATACAAAACAACAACAAATTAGTAAGCTACATCCTGAAAGAAGATATTCACTATCACCTGTAATAACTAGCACAAAACATATATAGGAGAAATATCACGGTATTTGTCTATAATATTGAAATGATATACATTATTTATATTGTTTGGACTATTGTCCTCATCCTTACACTTTTTGAATTATTTGGACTATTGTTCTCAACTTGGTTACCATTTGTACATCTTCAGGTGCTATGAATTTCGAACTGAACATTTTATTACAATCACTGCGGTATATCATTCTCATTCTATGTGCAATACCACTTCTAGCAGCCATGCAGTTATCTCCCTTAACTGATACATTCGTGCAGCTGTATGCAAATATCGTATCTACCTGATCACGATATGAATATCTTGTCTTTGTTAAACAGAAGACTTCTCAGTTAACCCACTTAAGACTGAAGTCAGTCTAGTCACAAATGTGCACGAATAACTCGTGTACATTTGTGACTAGACTGACGTAATCTAGTAATCTAGTAAACGTAATCTAGTCTACATAGCAAAACCGACTTATCCACCTTAATCTTTTTAAAAAAAACTTGTCTCAAAAACGAAAGAATTTTCGGGTATATGTTTATATGGACTGTTGTCCTTTTTTTAATATGAGGAATGTGCTCTCCCAGAGTTTATAAAATCTTTGATACATCATATATATACATATTTAGTATATCGAGGCAGCAAGTAATTTTCTAAACATATGCTATTAAATATAAGAGACAATGAATGTCTATTATGTTTAATCATGAGCCGTTCTAAACGTCGTATTTTTGCTTTAATTTCAGTGAAAGCTTAGAAGAAAGCCAATAAATAATTATCCAAATGTTGGAGAATTTTTGTCTTTATTTTCAACTGAAATTAAAGCAAAAATACATTTAGAACGGCTCATGATTAAACATAATAGACATTCATTGTCTCTTATATTTAATAGCATATATATATATATATATGATGTTTCCAAAATATAAATTAGACTACACATAATTCTTTGGGTTCTTTTTAAAAACATTTCATGATATCAAATGATGGGATGATAATGTTACCTATTTTATATATTCTAATTTGAATATGCGATAAAATACTCACCGCATTCGTACTCCCAGTTTTCTTCATATACCTGAAATATTCGGTAACCTTCGCGGGTTTCTATTACTCCACCCACGTGAGCTGAATGTCCTCATTCATCTGCCAGGGTAGATAATTCGAATTCAATATTTATCCTCAGTTTATATGTTTTTGTGAAGCCGCTTCTGCTGGTTCCGCTGAACGAGAATACCTTACTACGGGACAATAGCCTCATGGTTATAAACGGTAGCTGAGTGAATGTAGTATATCTAGTGAGCGGGAATTGAAATGTTGTGTCAGGCAATGGACGCCATTAGCAATAGACACAGGATGCTGCACGTAAAATGATATTTATCGATTTTCTTCACGTGATTAATTTTAACGGTTTTAGCAATCAATCCAATTAGTCAATAAAACAGAATTTTAATCTTGGGCAAAATGTCTTCTGAAACATTTCGAAGTTTTCCGCCTTCACAATATTGGTGCGTTGACCACAGGCTAGTCACAATTTAATAATAATATTCTGGGAGTAGAGGATTACGTTTCTCTACAGCTTCCTTTTTTTTTCTTTAATACGTGCCAACTGACGTGATTTCTTCCGAATTATTATGGGTTCTTGGTGAATTTTCCACGGTTAATGTTTTAGAAGAGTTGTTCTGAACTAGATGCAACTCAGAGTCTTGATAACGTTGACATTAAGATAATCAAGAGTCTATAGTGGCAGCAAACCGCTTGTGTCCGGATAGGAAGTGAATTCAGCAGGTGTACAAAAATAGAAAGTGGCATAAGACAAGGATGTGTTTTCTCACCGGATCTATTCAACTTATAGAGCGAAACAATTCTGAGAGAAGCATAATCCTTGCCAGAATTCGTCATTGGCGGCCTCACTCTCAACAATGCAAGAAACATGGATGACACAGTGCTGATAGCAAACATGAAAAAGAACATGAGGGACCTCCTACAGAAGTTAGCAAAAGAAACAAAAGAACAGAGCATAAACTTCAAGAAAACGTAATTTATGAACATCAGCAAAAAGAAGACCGCACAATGCCAACTACAGATCGGAAAAAATATAATAAAACTAGCAGTATAGCCCGATGTTGCTCGGGTCTAATAAAAGCTTTAAAACTAATCCATGGTCATGGATTTCAGACTCTTTGGACGTTGGCATGAAAGAGTAAAAAGCAATAGTTGTTTCCAGTCACAGCGAAACCGTAGACTGAAAGAAAAATCAATGGATGTAAGTCAAATTTTGATTTCCTAGTATCGATATCAAATAAATCTTTTTCATTGTAAACTGAATTTTGAACGCTAAATAAGTCCTGTGAGTAAATGGTATCAAGGCTGAGACTAAGAACTACAATTATACCTACTTAGAGCCAAAACCGAAGCAAAAACTAAAATAAAAGGGCTGAAAAAAATACAGACATACAGGCAGATAAACAGACACGCACACAAGTATCTTGTCTTATATATATATATATATATATATATATATATATATATATATATATATATTATCGATTTTCTGCAATATTATAAGAACTGCAACCTTGAAACTTCTGAATCTCGTTTCTTATGTCTTTGTCTATGAGTGTATCAAATTTGGTTAAAATACTGTATAAATTGTTGGTATGAGGCGAGAGAAAAGAAAAATGTATGCTTTTTTAAAGCACGTTAGTGTTAGTATGAACCAATAATCACCTCTTTTATTTTAACTACCTTTACTCCTTAGCAGTTTTTATTATTTTAAAAACGATCATTACAATTGTTTTACAACCTTAAAAAATTGATGAAAGTGAACCTATACACTTCTTTTGTTCTTGAGGATTTACAACAAAAATATTTAACACTATTTAACTATTAACCTGTTTATCAATACAAGAGTATTTTATATATACAGTAATATTTTTTTTAATCATTTCACCCCGAGCAAGGCAGAAATGACACTGATGAGCGGGGTCTACATAACTGTAAAAAGATTAATTAGAAAAGAGTGAGGAGTACAAACTAGTTAGAAAGGAGCAAAAGAAAGCTGAGAATGCAGGTGCGATGACAGATACATAGATGGAGAGAAAGGGAAGGATATACGGGGGTGGTGAGAGAGCTAGAGTCCAGTGGTTAATAGATGAGTATTGACATTGTATATAAATTTCTGGAGGTTGTAGCCGTCAGGAAAGCAAGAATACGGGAGCGAGTTCCACGGGCGGGAAGTGCGAGAGAAGAAGCTGCAGGAGTAGAATTGTCGTCTGCATAACCTGACTGTGAATGGGTGGGACCCATTTGCCAGTCTGGTTGCACGAGTAAACACCTGTTGAGGAGGCACCAGTGACTTAAGCTCGTCCTAGCAGAAGCCATGAAAGTATTTATAGAACAGACAAAAGGAGGCCACATTTCGACGGTGGGGAAGTGGCTGCAGTCGGGCCGCCAGATCAGTACCTATCACATTACAGACTCTCCTTTGGAGCCTGTCGAGAACACTGAGGAGAACGGCAGGGGCGCCTGAGCATAAATGGCAGCAGTACTCCATGCACGGACGGAAGGTTAACTTGTATATATGCATGATGGATTCAGGCGGAAAAAACATCCTGGTTCGACATAGTGACCCAACCTTCTTAGCGGTAGATTTAGCTATGGATTCAATGTAGTTGTTCCATTTGAGGTCTGAGGGGAGGGTAAGTCCGAGGAGGCGTAGTGTGTTGCTCTCAGGGAGAATCGCTTGGTCCATGCTTATGGGAGGCAGAAGATTTTGCCTGTGATGGTAGACAGAGAACAGCTTGGTCTAAGACGCATTGAAGATGACAAGCCACTTCTTGCCCCAATTCACCACAGAGTGTAGATCCCGTTCAAGGTCAGCAGAGAGATTATGTCTGTCCTCCACAACAGGTTTCTTACTGGTGCGGGAGTATATTGTGGTGTCATCTGCGTAGATGCCTACTTGGGAACTGATCTCATCTGGGGGGTCGTTGATGAAATTAAGGAAGAGCGTCGGGCCCAGGATAGAGCCCTGTGGGACACCACATTCGTGCTGTAGGATGAAAAGGCATGCCCATTCAAAACGACCTTCATTTTGCGGTTATTTAAAAAAGATTGGATCAGGTCAAGCAGGTGACCGGTAAAACCGTAACCCCGTAGCTTGCATAAAAGGCCAGAGTGCCAAACCCTGTCAAAAGCCTTGGAGATATCCAGAGCAACCGCGCGAGCCTCGTCTGACTCATCAAAGGCCTGGAGCATGTACTCTGTTACGGTTGTTAGCAGGACGGCCGTGGACCTGGCAAAGCGGAAGCCATATTACCTGTGAGAAACTTATTTATCAATGGAATTATGTCTGTGTGTGTGTGTGTGTATATGTGTATCTGTGTATCTGTGTGTGTGTGTGTGTGTCCATTATCTATAGACTCCGAAACGGCTAAACCGATTTTCTTGAAAATTTACATAGTTGTACTATAAGCGTCTGCGAGTGTTCTTAGCTAGGGTTTGTGTCAAGGTACCCCCGATAAATATTGAAAATCGATAATTGAAAAAAATCGGATTATAGAAAGAATGGTCCGATGTTAATCAAAATTTTTATTACCTTCAGCCCGCGGCAGGTTTTATTATTTTAAAAACGATGATTAGAATTGTATTACAACCTATATTTATCGGGGATACCTCGACACAAAACCTAAGAACACCCGCAGACGTCTATAGGTAACGGACACCAAAAAAGAATAAGTAAGGCGTTGCCAATTCTCAAGAAAAAATAAAATTTACAAATTCGCTTTCACATGTGCAGGTTTTAATACAATTCTAATCTTTCTTTTTTGTAAAACAATAAACATTGTTTATTGTGAAGACAATTAAAATAAAAACATTGTCATGGAAAAAAACCGTCTTCTTGAAAGTATTTTTTTATGGCCCGAAGTTCTATGTTTGCCGAAAAATGGATTTGTTAGTTGTGTAAAAGTGAAGAGACGTATGTCAAATCGGAGGCGTTGTGTTTAAACAGACCTCAGGTAGAGTTCAAAAGAGAATGGAAATTTTAACATACTAGGATTTCCTCTGGAAATCTGAATCAAATGGATCTAAAAAAAGGTAGATTACCACATTTAAGCAAAGGAATTAAGAATATAACGAGCAATTACAAGAGTAATGCAAGCAAATAAAAAAGTCAAACAAACAAATATACAAATAAGGCAAGAAAAATACGCAAGTAAGGCAAGAAACTATAAAATTATGACAAATCAAAACAAAGGCAGAATTAGTAAATAAACAAGTAAGGTAAATATAGAAATGTAAGGCAAGCAAATAACGAATTATGGCAATAAAATACAAAATTAGGCAAAAATAATAAGAATAAGTAAGGCAAAATATACAAAATGCAATCAAATACAAAACTAAGGAAATTACAGAGATAAGGCAAATTAATAAGCAAATAAGGCGAACTTATACGTTTGAATACAAAACTGGGCTAGATATAAAATTTCGAGAATCTATGACGAAAAGGATTTTGCTTAAAGGCACAATTTAGCCTTGCCTGATCCACAAAAACAAAGCCAATTAAATCATGCAAGCGTGGCAAGTAAATCAAAAGTTGACGTTTCTCAGAATGTGAATGATTTTGGCTCTCTACAACTTCCTGTCCTTTGTTGCTTTAAGTAAAGGTTGATAGGTTACACCATTTTTGCCTCTATGGTTATTTTTCAATATGTACTGTGAGTGTCAAATTTTCTGATACTGCTTTCCTCATTATGAGTACAGAAAATCTCAACTGTATATTTCTGACTCTTAGTTTAAGTATTCTATTCGTTCCTAGTTTTCTTAAAACTGCTTTTTATAATATATACTCTCAGCAACATTTGTAGAAACTTATCTCTGTTGCCTCAGGTCTACTTCATCTTTGAGAAAATTGTCTATTATCCACTGCTATATAGAAGGACTGATATTTCAGTTCTCTACTTTTTGATTTCAACGAAATTTTCCTATTTAATAATATTTAGCTTAACTTCTAGAAGCATCTTCGCTATTGCAATGCGTGTTCAGATTTAGATCTCACAAGATTTTATCATACTGGGATTGCAACTGGGGTTTTTCCTTTTGCTGAAAACTATTCCTTTCATCTTTTCAAAATTGCTTTTAGGTTCTTTTTTTCTCAAAATAGTCTACTATATTAAAGAAATTATATATTACGCTGTATCACAGCTCATCAGTATGGTTAGACTCCGATTGCTTTTTAAGCCAGGATTGAAACCCGACCGAATAGGCGTCACTCGGCTATGGGCGTTCGGTATATATATATAATACAAACGACTATATAAGCCAAACGGATATAAAATGACAGATAATTATGTTGAAGAAGAAAGGTTCCTAAAAAGTATAGACAATAAATTAAAAAGTATGGTAATCAAATTGAAAAAGTAAGGGAAGCAAGTAAATAAAATAAAGATATTAAAAACCATGGAAAGCCAATAAAAAGTTAAATTAATTGACGAGCAAAAGTAGGTCAAATATATACAGATGATAGTAAAGTCACTCTAAATGTTCCGTTTTGGAGTGAAGTTAGTGGAACATTTTTTCATAATATTATTCCGTTTAAGTAATCATGAGAATTATATTAAAAAGTGAGGAAAATGTATATTTATAATTATTAATATATATATATATATATATATATATATATATATATACATATATATATATTAAAAAAGGATTAATTCAAAGATGTTGAATGGCCATTTCGATATGAAGATCCCCACGGGGGACAACACATCACCTCAGCAACAGAAAAATTCTGGAGAAAAATTAGTCTACTTTTCCTTTTTAAATAGATTGCAAAGAAATTAAAAAATAAAATAAAATAAAAAAAATAAAAAATACATGGAGCTCTCTTCCTGTATCATTTTTTAATATTAAAATAAAATTTTTAATATTAATTAGGATCGGGGTTTTTGGAATTTACCTTCCTGCTTTTTTCCCTTGGATTAAAGTATCTGAATTAAAATATTTTGATCCTACCTTTTGGTAGTTGAGCTCTCTTGGTTTATTCCCGGATTTTTTCTGCCAATACAACACCACCTTTCCTATGGAGAAATTTACCCCGTAGTATTCTTTGAAGAATATTCCTTTTCCTAATCTGGATTCCTTTCTCTTTCATCTTACGGAAAAAATTGAAAGTTTTGTGAGGAGGCTTCGATGGAAAGCCTACTTTTTCCTGCGTTCAACGGATTCTTCTCCTGATTCTACAGAGTGCTTTGATTTAAAAACTCTAAGAACTCCACTGGTATGCAAATTTTTAAACTCGTTTGAAAAAGACCTTTTTAATTTGATCCCCAAAATCAAGTTCCGGAGTACTTCAAATGAATTCCAGGATTTATTAAAGTCGAACATTAATACCTTAAAGAATTCCAAAGACCTATGGATAAAATCGGACAAATCAAATAACATTTACAAGTGTAATACCACCAATTACCTAAATATCCTTAAAAATAGTATAACTAGTCATTACAAAATAGACAGAGGTAACCTAATTTTATCGGAAATTAACTCCGATATGGCTGAATTTGCAAATGAACTAAATATTAGTGATAGAATTGGAAAAATTTCTACCAAAGAAGCTTACATTTTATTTAAGGACCACAAGCCAAATTTCCAAAATAAATTACAAACTAGACTAATTAATCCCACTAAGAGTGAATTAGGCATAGTTTCTAGGGTGGTTCTAAAGAACTTAATAGAGAAGTTACAATCTAATTTACAACTGAATCTTTGGAAGAGTTCCTTAGATACCATAAAATGGTTTGATAATATCAATGACAAATCTAAATCCACTTTCCTTAAATTTGATATTGTGGATTTATATACCTCTATATCAAAAAAAATTCTTGTGGATTGTTTAGACTTTGCTAGGGGTTATGTTAATATTTCGGATAGTGACTATAGAATTATACTGGGAGCTAGAAAATCTATTCTCACCTTTGATAGTTCTACTTGGACTAAAGGGCCTGAAGATAGTTTTGATGTCCCTATGGGAGCCTATGATTC
Organism: Ascarosepion bandense; assembly: GCA_037127315.1. Lineage (NCBI taxonomy): Eukaryota > Metazoa > Mollusca > Cephalopoda > Sepiida > Sepiidae > Ascarosepion > Ascarosepion bandense. The sequence goes on along the minus strand of JBBBDQ010000228.1, from coordinate 621,781 downwards.
TGCCCAGGTAGCAGATCTAATAGGCATTTATATTTTAGATATTTTAGGTAGATTTTTAGACCCTAAACTAATAGGCCTATATCGGGATGATGGACTGATATGTATTCCCAATTCCAATGGGCCTTACACTAATAGAATACATAAGAAAATTATCAGAGCCCTAAATTTTCTTGGTTTTAAAGTTGAGGTTACTTCCAATCTCAAAATTGTAAACTATCTAGATATCACCCTTAACTTAAATGATGGTTCCTACCAACCCTTTCTCAAAGAAAATAGTTCTCCCACCTATATAAATAGTTTATCCAACCACCCCAAGAATATTATAAGACAAATACCCAAGATAGTAAATAATAGGGTTAACCAATTATCTTCCAATATAAAAATTTTCAACGCAAGCAAAGAAATTTAGGATAAGGCCCTTCAGAAAAGCGGTTTTGTTAATAAGTTAAAGTATGATAAGCCTGCTATAAACCCAGAATCATCAAAAACTAAAAACACCCGAAAATGTAGAAAAAGGAAGATAATTTTGTTTAACCCTCCTTATTGTAAGCTAACTAATATAAATATTGGTAAGTATTGTCTCAGATTAATCGATAAACATTTTAATAATAATAACAATCCCTTAAATAAAATTTTTAATAGGTTCACCCTAAAAATTAGTTATTCTTGCACCTCAAATATAGATAATATAATTAATTCCCACAATAAACAAATTTTAATGAACCTAAATAATACGGAAGTTAAATCCGGAATTGTCGATAAATGCAATTGTTATTCTGTGGATGCCTGCCCGGTGCAAGGCAAATGTAAATCCACCCATGTAATTTATGAAGCCCGCATTTCTCCATCTAATAACAAGGACAATTACCGGACCTATATTGGCATGTCCGCGGGCTCTTTCAAACAGAGGCTTTATAATCACAAGTACTCGTTTTCGAACCCTAAACAGAGATTCCAGACGGCACTATCACGTAGGTTCTGGGAAATGAAGGAGGAAGGGCAGGACCCTATAATCAGCTGGAAATTAATAGTTTCAGCTTGTACTCCTAAAAGTTTTCGTGATAGGTGTCGTCTGTGTTTATTGGAGAAGATTCTGATTTTGAAGTATCCTCATCAGGACTTACTTTTGAACCTTAGGAGGGAATTTATAAACAAGTGCCGCCATAGGGCGAATTTTAAAATTTAACTTCTAATTTTTAATGTTTAAATTCTAAATTTTTCTCTATATTTTTTTTTAAATTTAAATTTAAAGTTTTTATTTTTTTAATTTTTTTCTTTTTTTAATTTTTTATGTATATGTGTATGTTTGTGTGTGGATGTGCATATTTGTATATATATGTATATATATGTATATATGTATTTATGTATGTGGGCTATATGTAATTTTGGAAAAAAAATTTTTAGCTATTTAAATGCTCCTTTTCATAATATTCTTTAATTTTTTATATTTTTATATGTATGTGTGTGAGTGCATATGGAATATGTATATATATATATATATATATATATATATATATATATGTGTGTGTGTGTGTGTGTGTATGTGTGCATGTATGTGTACACATGTATATTATGTGTATATGAATTTTTTGTATATAGGTGTGTACACACATATATATGTGTGTATGCGCATGTATATGTATATAAGTGTGTAATAAATTGAATGTATGTGTGTGTATGTGTATGTATATATGTATTCTTATTGGTAGAATTGTGTGTGTATATATATGTATGTATGTGTGTACTTCTATAGGTATGTTTAATTGTAATTAATTTTTTTTTTACCTAGTGTTGTCTTTATTTAGTTTAATTTCAAATGACCTAATTTTTTAAAAATAATTTTATTTTAAATCCTATATCTTTTTATTCCCTTTTATTAATAATTATGCCTTTTTAAGTAAAGGCCTTTTTCTAATACTTCAACGTTTTGGGGAAATTAGGTTTTTGAATTTGTCCAGCGTCTGTAACATTTTAAAAAATTTTTTCTTTAGTTTCTTTCTTTTTCCCTCCCTTCCTTCTTTTATCTCTCTTACCACCTTTTTTCCGTGTTGTTTAAACGTACGTCGATTTAACACGGCTGTCTGTTAATTTTTAGTTACATTCTCCCTTTTTTTTGCGAACCCAGACGATGTCAATTTTTTCTTTTCTTATTTTTTTTATTTTATTCTATCTTTTTCTTTTTCTTTTTCGTTTTCTTTTTCTTTTTCTTTTTATTTCCCTTTATTTTTATTTTTATTTTATTTTATTTTTATTTTATTTTATTTTTTAATTTCTTTGCAATCTATTTAAAAAGGAAAAGTAGACTAATTTTTCTCCAGTTTCTGAAAGGATTTTTCTGTTGCTGAGGTGATGTGTTGTCCCCCGTGGGGATCTTCATATCGAAATGGCCATTCAACATCTTTGAATTAAACCTTTTTTAATATATATTTGCTCTGTAATATTTTATTACATGGAGCTCTCTTCCTGTATCATTTTTTAATATCAAAATAAAATTTTTAATATTAATTAGGATCGGGTTTTTTGGAATTTACCTTCCTGCTTTTTTCCCTTGGATTGAAGTATCTGAATTAAAATATATATATATATATATATATATATATATATATATATATATATATATATTAGCATGCAGTGTGTGTATAGAAGAATCCAAAGGAGTATCCTGTATATACAGTGGTAGGATAACTCTCTAAGAGAGCTCTAAACATATATGCATATGATACATATAGAACAAATATAAGAAAGATTAAGGCAGACACGTTATTTCATGGTGAATCGGAAATGTAGGCCTATTTCAGGCGAACCATTATCAGCTTCCGTCTTTATTTTACAAAGGATTTTACACGAACACTTTTTAAAATAAAGACGGAAGCTGATGATGGTTTGCCTGAAAAATTACTACCGATTCACCATGAAATAACGTGTCTGCCTAAATTTTCTTCATATATATGTATAACCTTACTTCTGAGTTCTGATTCAGTGAAAAAGATCTGTCTGCGGATGACTATTTACGCTCTTGCACCATGGAAGAATGATAGGTTTTTGGAAAACAGTAGCTACACACCCATTTACGCATCGTTCATTCAGTAAGGAATTTGAGCATTCTCGGCTACTGGCGTGTGTTTACATTGTATATAACACGTTAAAGTCCGCTTTCCATTGCTCAGAAATAGAATCGGCGACAGGTGACAATTCAGTCGGGTTTCAAGATGATCTTGTAAAGAGGTTGAAAGGACTTTGGTACCTTGGGAAATGAATGAAAATAACATCTGTCAACGTTATAGCTTATTTCTGACATCTTTTGATTGTTATACACGAAAGATTATCCGTATGAACGGATTTTTATTTCAAAATAAGCAAGCATGATGTTCGCAATTTATTTAATCTGACATGTTTAAAGAAAATTTACTAACTAAATACACACACACACACACACACACACACACACACATATATATATATATATATATATATATATATATATATATATATATATAAATTAAACTAAATTAGGAAAATATTGGCAATAAATATTAACTTCCAGCAATATAAGGCTCACGGCTATATCACATTAGAACACGGGATTTCGTCCAATCACTAAAGTTAAGTAACGTCGATCCTTTTGAGTACCTAGATGGGGGATACTTTTGAATACTAGGTGCTGTAAGCTTAGATGTGCTGGTGGTGAATGGATAACGTCTTGGAATGAGAAACCAGAGAGCCGAGTTCGAATTTCAATCTATGGGATCCCTGGGTTAAATAGTAAAAAATATATCCGAAAATTATCTCCAAAAATTTCATAATACAATATTCATTCACAAATTAGAATGAAGAATATTTCATATCATCCCAAAATATATTTCGGCTATAAATAACCTACGGAATGTTTATAATCCATAAAAAAATTCACATCAATAAATACAGAAGTCAAATCTCTTTATATACATTGAAAAGATTGTAGTGTTCTTTGTAAATCAGTATTGTGGATTACTAATTGGGAATTTTCTTTGACCTGATCAAGTGCTTGAAAATTTATGATAAAAGTGTTAGCTAACACTTAAAAAGTCTTCGTCTTTGTATAGGAGCTGTGATTTATAACAATGATCCAGTTTCTCGGATCATACGAAGAATGATAACCGCAACCCCTAGCAGAGTGTTTAGAACGTTCGCTTTCTGACCGTTGAGAACCGAAGTCGACTTTCCCCATAGTCGATTTTTCAGAAAATTAACATTAGGATGTTTGCGGCCTTGAAGTTTTGAAAATCATACCACAGAGTTTAAAACAGTTAATGCATACTTTTGGGCGATGGATCATTTTCAAGCCTACAGTTCCTTTCCCAGGGATGTCGTGGTTTTTGCTTTTGAGTTTTGTTTAACGGCAAATCAATATCTCTGGGTTATTTAATGCCAAAAAGGTCAGGTTTTAAAGTATTTTTTAATGTTCGGTTTTAGTGAGAAGCGGGATTTAGTCAAATTTTAATGAAAAGTTTTTGTTTATATTTTAGAAAACTGAAAATGTCTTTTAGTTTTGTATTTTGTAAACGTGTATTTTTATACTTTCATAGTGTTTTGACCCCAGTTTGGGAGTTAAATATTTGCCCATAGCTGGGACCCTAACAGGTGCTATTACTCCGGGTCAAAGTGGACCTGAGACAAACAGCAATTAAGAGGTAGTTCCAGGCTCCCCACAACCTCCTAATCAGAGACATTGCTGCCGGATGCAGTTTACCGTCATGCCCAAGACCACAGAGATGTTGTGGGAAAAGCCAATCACTACTTTATTGCTATATTCATGACAAATCTTTAGACGAGATATCTTCTTTAGTTTTATCAGTTCATACCTTTACAGCTAGGATACGCCATGCTATATCAACAGGGTCGAACAGTTGCATTTCAACCATATTCAATCGGTTTCATTTACACATTTTCTCCCAGAAAACGGCAACATTGTGGAACAAACTCCTGAGTGGATTCCTTCCTTATCAATACAATCTTAACATCTTCTCCTCTGGTTCAAATTTTATTTATCCTACATATCCTCATAATCTTTATTTACTTCCTCCTCTTGCGTTCATGTTTATATCCATGTCACATTTTGACTCAGGTTCTCGTTGGATCACCTAAGTTGAGCAATGTCGAGCTTAGTCAATACCTCGATGAGTAGTCGCTTGGGAATACCAGGTGCTGTGCATGTGGTGTAATGGATAACGGTTCGGAATGAAAAATCGAACAGCAATATTCAGGTAGAATACTTTTTGTTCACTCGCGCAAATAACCTTTGAAAATATATGAATCGGCTTCTTCCGATCCGTCTATGGGTTAAATAATAGAAAGTGAATCTTGAAAATCACTGTACATATAAAAAAAAACTATTAATGCAATATTTATTCGAAAATTCATACCGCAAAGACTTTATCACAATAAAGTCTTTACGAGTTAAAAATATTTTCTGGCTTTAAATAACCTGCAAATGGTTGATATACTGTAAAATCAAATCACTCGATAAAATCTACGTTCATATAACTTCTTTCACCAACCATCTACTTTCAGTGGTTCTTGTGCTTGTTTGAATATTTAATAAAAGAAAACTGTTTTGCTGAAAGTTCTGTGTTTTTTACTTATTCTGTAAAGAATATTCTCATTATCCTTCTGTAGAATGAAAACCGCAGTATCTTCAGGAATTTTCTTTATCTGTTATTAGTCTGATTTCTATTTATTGGTGAGATGGAAATGGAAGTATATAAGATTTTTCTTATTCGTAGATTTTCAGTAGATTTTCATCATGTGTGCATACTAACCTGATATTGAGATGACGGAACGAGGGCTGCGTGGTGTAACAGGAGAAGGCGAGCTCAGAGCCACCAAGGATAGGGAAACGTGGAAAGCCATGATCGCCTACGTCCTGAAGGGACAGGGCACATAGAAGAACAAGAATAGTTTTATTCTCTTTCGTAAGTGGAATTGGTTTCCTGTCCTATCCTGTTAAAACTATTGGTAAATTTTGATAGTGACGCATCGTGCAGGTATATTAACAGGGGATCGTCAACGTCGTGGTGAGAAATGAGATGAACAGGCCGGATTCTAAAACTTCTAGGAGTCGGACATGCCAGCTGTTCACCACTTAATCTCATTTCTTTTTTTTATTCTGATAGCATTGTGCAACCTACAAACAGCTACACACATACACAAGAATTGATTACGTTGATTTTTGTTTTATCAGCTCTTTCCAGTACATTTGAATCCAGAATATATTTTTTTAGATTATAAGAATACTTTAACTAATAATTATGATTAAGGGGAAAAAGATTAACCCATAGATGGTTAGGAAACCATTACCACGGTAGTTGTGCGTAAATAAATATAACAAACCCAACTGAAATTGGAACCTTGATCTCTGATTAACAATTCTGACCTGTTATCTATTGCACAACCCTTCTTTTATGTGCCTTGTCCTTTCAGGACCTAGGCGATCACGGCTTTTCATGTCTCCCTATCCTTGGTGGCTCTTAGCAAGCTTTCTCCCGCTACATCTACGCAACCCCCGTTCTGTCATCTACCTACTCAAGTTCTTCAAATATGTTATCCGCCGCTTTCCTTTGTCTCTCCTTCTCTCTATCTGGCCTGTTAGTATCAGGTTCTCCAAGCTTCCTTCCCAATTGCATGTCCCAGGAACTTTATATGTCTCCTCCTGATGCTCAGTATTAATTTCCTTTTCGTTTCCTTCTTTTCCAAAACCTCATCATTGCTCACAGGCTCGGTCCATGATCTGCCTCCCATTAGCATGGGACAGGCTAGCCTCCCAGAGAGTAAAATACTACGCCTCCTTGGCCTTACACTCTCGGCGGACCTCAAATGGAATGACTATATTGAATCCATTGCCAAATCTGCTGCTATGAAAGTCGGCTCTCTGTGCAGGGCTCGGAAATTTTTCCCACCTGAAACTATTCTGCACATATACAAATCTACCATCCGCCCGTGTATTGAATATTGCTGCCATATCTGGTCGGGTGCCCCTGCTGCTCTCCTTGGGCTTCTTGACAAAATACAAAGGAGGATCTGTAACGTGGTTGATACTAACTTGGCAGACCGGCTGCAGCCGCTCTCACACCGGCGTGATGTAGCTTCCCTGTGCCTCTTCTACAAGTACTTTCATGGCTTCTGCTCCGATGAGCTTAGATCACTGGTGCCGCCCAAGCACGAATTTACACGAGATACTAGATTAGCAACTAGGTCCCACCCTTTTACAGTTAAACAAATAAGATGTAACCGTAAATTCTACTCCAACAGCTTCTTTTCTCGCGCTTCCCGCCTGTGGAACTCCCTTCCACAAGTCTGCTTTCCCGACAGTTACAATCTCCAGGTGTTTAAATGTAGGGTCAATAGACACCTCCTATCACACTAACTCCCAACTATTCTCACAACACTCTCATCTACCCAACCCTCATTCTCGGTATCCTCACCCGCCTATCACCCACCCTCTGTTATGTCCTATATTTAACCAGCCTTTTTCCTCTCTACGTAGCCCCCTGCACAGTAGTGGCAGTGACATGCCTTGCTCGGGGTGAAACGCTTATAAAAAAAAAAAAAAAAAATACAAATCTACCATCCGCCCGTGTATTGAATATTGCTGCCATATCTGGTCGGGTGCTCCTGCTGCTCTCCTTGGGCTTCTTGACAAAATACAAAGGAGGAGCTGTAACGTGGTTGATACTGACTTGGCAGACCGGCTGCAGCCGCTCTCACACCGGCGTGATGTAGCTTCCCTGTGCCTCTTCTACAAGTACTTTCATGGCTTCTGCTCCGATGAGCTTAGATCACTGGTGCCGCCTAAGCACGAATTTACACGAGATACTAGATTAGCAACTAGGTCCCACCATTTTACAGTTAAACAAATAAGATGTAACCGTAAATTCTACTCCAACAGCTTCTTTTCTCGCGCTTCCCGCCTGTAGAACTCCCTTCCACAAGTCTGCTTTCCCGACAGTTACAATCTCCAGGTGTTTAAATGTAGGGTCAATAGACACCTCCTATCACACTAACTCCCAACTATTCTCACAACACTCTCATCTACCCAACCCTCATTCTCGGTATCCTCACCCGCCTATCACCCACCCTCTGTTATTTCCTATATTTAATCAGCCTTTCTCCACTCTACGTAGCCCCCTGCACAGTAGTGGCAGTGACATGCCTTGCTCGGGGTGAAACGCTTATAAAAAAAAAAAAAATACGCAGCATCCTTTTGTAGAACCACATTTCAATTGCTTCAAGTTTTTCTTTTCTTTGATGATGATGTCCAGCATTCTATATTGAAGAACTGACAACACATAGCAATCCAGTCCTCTTTTCTTTAGTTACTAGGGAAATTTCGATGTCTGTTAATACTCTATTCAGCTTCTGGAATGCTTCCTTCGCAATGCCAGTTTGCATTCAGATCTCAGTGTTGCACTTTTTGTCTTCTGTTAGAACATTTAATTTATTTAAATTTTTTATCTGCTTGATTTTAGTATCCCCTGCTTGCATTTAGCATATTGGGCTGCTCTTTTTGCTGATGACCATGCATTTGAACCTGCACGTTCAAATTTATAGCGCCCGGTATTTTCGAGTAGTCGCACATCCAGGTATTAAGTAGGCTCGACGTTCCTGTTTTTGGTGGTCACACGGGAACCCGTGTTTCAACATGATGCCGCCGTAGACCTATAACAATAAAGCAAATCATTTCGCATTGAATCCATTTGGATTTGGCCGTATTGTCGGTCTTGTTTCTCATACTACAAAGACTCCAGCTTTGGAAGCTTTTGTTAAAGGGATTCCTATTCCTGTCGTCTTCATGTTAGGTAATTTTATTAGATTCTGGTAGAAATTTTCGTACACATATTAACGTAAGCATTAACATCAGTAATATTCTTGTGGAAATATCCCTGAAATTCAGTCTTAGATCCTTTTGTTAAAGATTCACGTCTCCATAATAGACATATTCATGAAATTATCTAGTATCAAATCTCTTATTCTTCGGCATGAAATAGGCCTTAATAAGATTTTGCATGTGGTAATATGGTATTGTTAGGAACATAATATTCACACAAACCCTCCGACAGATATTACTATTGTAGCTTGCCAGTTTTCCCTTTAAAATGTTTTTTTTACTTGGGATCATTTAACCCCAAGTAATGCAATAAAGTCACTAAAATGCAAGACGAGAGAGAATATGACAAAAATATTAAATAGAAAGAACAATAAAATGACAGACTATAAAGAATGATATTGCATTTAAATTTCTGGAGATTAAATAATTTTATGAGATTTGTCTTTTTTTATAATCGTGTCGCCCCAAGCAAGGCATTTTACTGCCACTGTTGTGCAGTGGGTTACATAGGAGGAATGTTGAGGAGTGAGAGGTTGCAAGGGGTGTCAGGAAGAGAGTAGGAGAGAGAAGAGATTACTGATGAGAGTGGGGTGGACGAGGAGAAATGTTATGAGGAGTGAGGGTTGCAGGTGGTGTTTGGAAGAGTGTAGGAGAGGGAAGAGATTACTGATAGGAGTGGGGTGGACGAGGAGAAATGTTATGAGGAGTGAGGGTTGCAGGTGGTGTTTGGAAGAGTGTAGGAGAGGGAAGAGATTACTGATAGGAGTGGGGTGGACGAGGAGAAATGTTATGAGGAGTGAGGGTTGCAGGTGGTGTTTGGAAGAGTGTAGGAGAGGGAAGAGATTACTGATGAGAGTGGGGTGGACGAGGAGAAATGTTATGAGGAGTGAGGGTTGCAGGTGGTGTTTGGAAGAGTGTAGGAGAGGGAAGAGATTACTGATAGGAGTGGGGTGGACGAGGAGAAATGTTATGAGGAGTGAGGGTTGCAGGTGGTGTTTGGAAGAGTGTAGGAGAGGGAAGAGATTACTGATGAGAGTGGGGTGGACGAGGAGAAATGTTATGAGGAGTGAGGGTTGCAGGTGGTGTTTGGAAGAGTGTAGGAGAGGGAAGAGGTTACTGATAGGAGTGGGGTGGACGAGGAGGAATGTTATGCGGAGTGAGGGTTGCAGGGAGTGTCATGAAGAGAGTAGGAGAGGGAAGCGAGTACTGATGAGAGTGGAGTGAATGTAGGAAAGTATGATAGAGAGGATGTAAGTTAGTGAGACAGGAGATGACTATTGACTTTACATTTAAATTCTTGGAGATTGTAACTGTCTGGAAAGCAAGTATGCGGAAGAGAATTCCACAGGCGGGAAGTCCGAGAAAAGAAACTGTTGGAGTAGAATTTGCTTTTAAAATTTATTGGTTTCACGGTAAAAGGGTGGGACCTAGTTGCAAATCTTCTGGCTCAAGGAAATTCATATATAGGTGGTACCAGTGAGCTAAAGTTCATCGGAACAGAAGCCGTGAAAATATTTAGAAGAGAAGAAATGTAGAAGAGACACAGGGAATCCACACTGCGTCGGCGAGAACGCGGCTGTATCCTAGCTGCCAAGTCGGGATCGATCACTTTACAGATTCTCCGTTGGATTCGGTCGAGGACACCTAAGTGAATAGCAGAAGCACCAGACCAGCAATACTCAATGCACTGGCGGATGTTAGACTTGTAAATGTGCAGGATAATATGGAAATAGTGTTTGGAAAATTTTATACACTCAAGGAAAATTGATGGAAAGAGAGAAATAACAATTAAGCTACATAGAGAACATGAATGGTGGGACAGAGTTCAAGATCTAAGAAAAAGGCAAGATTTATTAAGAACTATAAATGGCATAAAATTTTCCAAGATCGTCAACGTCCTGGAGACAACAATACATAAATATATATAGTAGTGTTTTGAGTAGAATGTTAACACAAATATTGTTCTTGCAGCTTGCCAATTTTCCTTCAAAATGCTTATTAGAAATTTTTCCTGTCGCATAAGACACTTCTTGCATTTGAGCCAGAAATTCCACATGTCTTTGCTTTTCATGAATATGGGCGTTCAATAAGCAAATGTCAAATCGAACTTTCATTAAATTCATCGACATTGACAAAAGATTGATGATATTTCTATCAAAGTACGAAGTTTCGCATCCAATGTGACTCTTCTATGCATTACACTCGATACTACTGGCATCTGCCGTCGAAAATGTCTTTCGCTTCGGCGTTGTATATGCCTAAAAATGACTTGTAAATTTTAACCGGACCAAAACGAAAATGCAATTTGGTATTCATCATCGAAAACCACATTTGCTGGCCATCAACATGGCTGATTCTAACCTCCAGAACAGCAGCTCGTTGCGTCTTAACGATCTCAAATTTTGAACTGACCTGCAGTGGACTGATTATATTGAATCAATTCCGTGAAACTTCCTTTCCGGTTACTTGCTTCCCTAATAGCTACAATCTCCAAAATTTTAAAAGTAACGTCAGTCGCAATGTTCTATCTTCCAGAATCTCATCCTCTTCCCTAAATCCATCCATCTCTTATCCTTTCTTCGGCCTCCCCTCTACTCTGTTTCTTCTCGCACCGTGCTTTGGGTCAAATGATTATAAAAAAAAACTACTGTTACAAAAACTGGTTCACTATGTCGTTTCAGACACTTGTTCTCGACGTAACCCATCTTTCAAATTTTTCAATGCATCATTTATATAATCTGGTGATCTAGCTTTAAATCTCGCGACTGTCGATAAAATTCAAAGAAGGGCCTGTAATGTTATTGTTCTTAATCTGGCATCTTGATTTATTTGTTTTTCCATCCTCCATGATTTTTTATGGAAATTGTTCTAATGAACACTACCCCTTATTAACTTCATCGCATGAATTTAATCGCAGTACTATTGTGGTGCAGTGGATATCGGCTCGGAACGAGAAATCGGGGAGCCGAGTTCGAATTCCAGTTGAATTCCTTGCATTCGCTCACGCGCAAATACCCTTGGGAAAGGTATCAATCCGTCTCTTCCCTCCAGTTATGGGTTAAATAATAGGACAGATTGGGTTCTATAGCCTTGGTCGGCAACCAGTCTACCGCAGAAAGCAATGGCAACCTACTGCGGGATAATCTTCTGCCCAGTCAGTCATGACTCTTTCGAGACATGATCGCCCAAGCGTGTATCACGTATGGCACTTAACTAACTGACTGACTATATTGGCAGTTAGGTCACACCGTTGATATAGATAGATATAACCATAAGTTCATTTATTATCGTTTCTTTTCTCGTACATTTCGCTTGTAGAACTCTCTTCCGGTTTCTTCCTTCCCTGCCACCTACAATCTTAAAAAATTTATATACATCGTCTGTCGCCATCTTTTGTCTTCAGGAACCTTGTTCTTTTATTGTCCTCCCTCGCCACTAAAGATTTCTCATTGGCATTCACTCTCAGTAACCCCACTTTTGTTTTTGTGACATTAGCACCTTTCTTCCGATGAGATGAATAAATGAAGAATTGGCAAAATCACAATTTACGGAGGTCATTTGAAAAACAAGAGAATTTTGACGAAATAAAGAAATAAAATATTTCATAGGTTCGTAGTCAAATATCGTTCATTCTTCTTTTTGCTATTTCGTATTTTAACCGCCAAGAGGCATTCGTTTCGTCACGTTACTCGTTTGAAATTTGCACTTTGTCTTCTTTTTATCATCCGCATTCATCCGTGAGTAAAGCGTTCAATTTTGCAATTCGCGCCTTGCCTGCATTTTTGTGCTCCGGTACAACAGTTACTATTACCTGTTTTCCAGAGATTATTGTAACTTGCTTTTCTAAAATTTGCGCTTCAAGTGCATTTTTTCTCTACACAATCTTTTGACTGATATCCTCTTTCAAGTGATTTTGTTATAACTACCCCTTCTTTTGAGGAGGGAAGATTCAAGTTTGTTTTTTTTTCTTCAACTTGGTTTTTTCTTCACGGCGGTAGAAATTACCTACTTTTGAGTAATTACTTTTTAACGTCTACATTTTAGAAAATTGCACCTTGTCTTCATATTTTTATTAATATAGCTAATAATAGCAGCGGTTCTATTTTAACGTTGTCCTCACGTTGTCTGAATTAGGTCCTCCGCATATGTGCTCTCAAGTGATTCTTTTGTCCCCATATTGTCACTTTGTAATTTACACCTTGTCTCTACTTATTCCTACGCATACAGTCAGTTAAGTGCCATACATGATACACGCTTTGGGTCATCATATCTCGAAAGAGACATGACTGACTGGCAGAAGATTATCCCGCAGTAGGTTGCCATTGCTTTCTGCGGTAGACTGGTTGCCAGCTAAGGCTATAGAACCCAATCTACCCTATTATTTAATCCATAACTGAAGGGAAGAGACAGATTAATATCTTTCCCAAGGGTATTTGTGCGGAAGTGAATGCAAGGAATTCAACTGGAATTCGAACACGATTATTATCAGTTTTCCTGTGATTCAGTTTTAAGGACATTTATTTTGGAAAAATATATTTGAAAATAGTATATTTGAAAAAACTTTTTGACAACCGCACGACACTGACAGGTTCATTTTTTTTATTACATTGAAATACCAATTCCCATGAGATCCCCGAAGTTCAGCAACCTCAAGTGAGGTTCGTATCTAGATTAATAGCGGCTAAGTTTTAATCTCTGGCGATGGTATTTATATGGATAATCAGAGAGTCAAATTCCAATGCAGTTTTTTTTAAAACAATAGGAAAATGCCCAGTGGAATTCCAGTGGCACTCAACGCGAATCTAGTAATAAACCCTCGTAGTAGTATTTAAAACTACGTAAAAATTGTTAAAATACATCTTATATAGTCAAACAAGAAGAAAGAAACAAGAACAGTATCCAAAAAGCAAACCCTCTTGAAAATGTCTAAAGAAGTAGTCGAAAACGCTCGGGACAATAGAAAATACGGACTGTTTTTGCCTTCCCTTATTCCCAGCAAGATGTAAAATGTAAGAATGCGGGGAAAAAAACAAATGAAAATTTAATTACATTTACCTAGTTTGTCATATTCAACGAAATATCTGTTTATGTTTTTGAGATGAGGTATTGTAAAAATTTACACTAACATCGTTCAGATCTTTAAACACATCTTTTGACTGCTGTACACATTGGCCTTCTTCAGGTACTAGATTCTCCAGTAGGTAAATGCAATGATTGAGTGATCCAAAAATTATTTGACCCAAACAGTCGTAAGTTCAATACTTGACCTTGAAACGTCATGAATATGAAAATAAAGATGACGACAACAGTCCGAACGATGCAAATAGTGTAAATAGAAAAGAAAGGTTCCTGTCAAAATATATATATATATATATTTATATTTATATATATATATATATATATATATATATATATATATATATATATATATGTGTGTGTGTGTGTGTGTGTGATTGTGTTTGTGTAAATCTGAAGAAGGTCTAAGCGGCGGAAACGTCATGAATATGAAAATAAAGATGAGGACAATAGTCAGATCGATGGAAATTATGTAAATAGAAAAGAAAGGTTCCTGTTTAAATATATATATATATATATATATATATATGTGTGTGTGTGTGTGTGTGTGTGTGTATCTGTGTGTTTCCTTATATAATATTGTCATTTTTCTGGTCACCTTCCTTACATTGGGACGCTTAAAACTATTATATCTTGTCATTTGAAAAAAAAAATACACACACATATATATATCTCGTCATCCGCAGACAGATGTGTTTCGCCGTATCACAGGTCATCAGTACTCTTAGATTCCGATTGCTTTTTTACTCAGGATTGAAACCCCACCGAAATGGTGTCAGTCGGCGAATCTATCCCTGGGCTATGGGCGTTCGGTTGAAGTAGGCACACTTTTTAGCGCATATCATTATACGCGCCCGATAGCTAGCGTGCTCTAATTCATGTCATTGAATGAGCGATGCGTACATGCCAGAGTACCTATTGTTTATCAAAGTCTACTATTTTTCCAGAGTGCTCAATCAGGGTGTGAGAGCTTAAATATTGTCATCCGCAGACAGATCTGTAGAAAAGGAAATAGGGTTGTTCCAACGAGAAAAATTGGTATAGAATAAAAAATGTGAGAGGCCATGAACGTTTAGTTTAAACTGTATATTTATTGTAGTATAAAGATATTTTTATACATATTATGATATTTTAAGTGTCCATAATGGTATTTATGACGCTATGCGTGTTTTGAGTCTGAGATTGACTCTCTTCAGGCGAATAAATTTGTGGCTTTTCATGCCGAGTTCCATTCGCTCCCGTATTCTTGCTTTCGTGACGGCTACAACCTCCAGAAATTTAAATGCAAAGTCAATACTCATCTACTAACCACTGGCTTCAAGCTCTCTCCCCTCCCTTGTATACCCTTCCCTTTCTCTCCACCTATGTATCTGTCATCGCACCTGCTTTCTCAGCTTTCTATTGTTCCTTTCTAATTAGTTTGTACTCCTCACTCTTTTCTAATTAATCTTTTTACATTTATGTAACCCCCTGCACATCAGTGGCGTTTCCGCCTTGCTCGGGGTGATATGATTAAAAAAGAAATTGTTTCTGAGGGTCAAGTTCTTGTTTATATATAGGTAAGTGGAAAATTAAAATAAAGAATAAAGAATAAAGAAGCAAATCAAATCAGTGAAGTAAAAAATAAAAAATAAATAAATTAAATCCAATAAATCAAATAAATATCAGGTTTTATGAAATCAGGTAAATTTTAAAGGGTGAAGATTTATACATGGCAAATATATTTTCGAATACAATTAATGACAATCTCGTGAATCTCTTGAGGAAAAGACACCTTTTTGTTACTTGTCGCTACCTCATGCGCAATGATTCTGTGGAGCTGTGGCCAACATTGTCAGAGAAACAAATTAATGATATTAATTAGGATTTAATTATTTCTTGGCTTAAGAAAACTTGGCAGCAATTTGTTAATTGATCATAAAACTTATTGGCGCCGGCAAAGAAGAATCGGCGATGCGAAACGATGGATGACCGGTCAAAAGTTTTCTAATGAGATAATGAGAGTTAATAACATGAAGGCAAATTAATTAACATGATTTAGGACTGTAATTATGCGGACTCAGTGATTAAGTGTCTTTGTGAGCCAGAAAAGAAAGCACAAGTATTGTTGTCAAAGTGATTCAGAAAATAGGGAAGAGGTACAATGATTTCATCTTTGCCTATGCAGAGACGCTGAAAACGTTGACGGCCGAAAAGAGGCTGGATTATTAGCAGTCTGTGATATTAATACTACTTGTTTTGGAAGGACATGCTTAATGCTTTCTATACACTGAATTAGTGTATCGTATTTGCACAATTCCTAGTCCTACTAATGCGGTTAGAGAAACACTTTCTGACAGAGGAACCTACACAATAATTGTAGTGATATGACTGCCTAATTAGCATGGATAAGGCATACTCTAAGCAGTAAGGGTAGGCCAGCTCTCGGCATACTAGGTAAACTCCGACTGTTGAAGTGAATAAGTACGAAGGAAAACACACTTATATTACAACTAGCAGTATAGCCCGGCGTTGCTCGGGTGTAATGAAAGCTTTAAAACTAATCCATGGTCCTGGATCCCAGACACAACCTAAAGTATATTTATGTGAAGTTTAATGAGAATCGGATAAAAATTGTGGATTTGTATAAAGAACATACAGACAGATGAACAGACACACACACAAACAAATTGCCTTTTATATATTATCGATTTTCTGCACTATTGTAAGAATTGCAACCTTGAAATTTCTGAATATCGTTTCTTATGTCTTTGTCTATGAGTGTATCAAATTTGATTAAATTTGGACCACTCCTGCTATAATCCGATTTTTTCGATTATCAATTTTCGATATTTATCAGGGGTACCTCGACACGAAACCTAGCTAAGGACACTCGCAGAGGATTATAGTACAACTGTGTAAATTTTCCAGAAATTCAGATCAGCCGTTTCCGAGTCTATCGGTAACGGACACACACACACACACACACACACACACACACAGAGAGAGAGAGAGAGAGAGAGAGAGAGAGAGACAAAATTCCATTTATAAATAAGTTTAGATATTAATATTATGATAATAAGAATGTAAAGAACTGAGAAAAGCGAAAAAGGACAGAAGAAAAAAGGCATGAAGAGAAAATGGTAACACGTAATTAAATACGACAAATCTGCGTACCTTTAGGCAGATGGAAGCATCGTTAAAAAGTCTTGTTTCAGACCAAGACTCGACCAAGACTCGACCACGAAGCAAGTCTAAATGAATATACAGTTTAATAAATAAACTGAGCGTCTACTCAAATATGAGTATCCATCAATAATAACATTTAAGAAATAAAGTAGGTCGGATTAATAAATTTTAAAAAATCCAATACTAATTCTTTAGAACCTGTTTTTTTTACGTTTGGATATGAATCTAATTAGATATTTCGAAAATCTATGACGAGAAGTATTTCACTTAAAAGCAAATCCCAGCCTCGCTTCAAAGGCAAAAATTCTTGGTTGCATAGGCGGTCTTAATCACGTCAGACCGCTTCACTCTCTCACTTTCTCCCTCATCCTCTCTTTCTCTCTCTCTCATTCTTTTCCTATCTGACTCTCTCTCTCTCTCGCTCTCTCTCTCTCTCTCTGTATATATATATATATATAGCATAATGATGATCCACGTATACTGTCTTAATATGTATAGGAAAAACTACTAAAAAGTTGTAAGTTTAAAAACGTACTTTTTTGACACTATTTATTTATTTCTATTATTAGATATATATATATATATATATATTATATTTCAGACCGACCTCGGCCTTTCATCAGAAACAAATGATTTTAAAATTTAAAAACTTCTCACGACGGTCGCTTCTAGTTTAAATTTTAAAATCATTTGTTGCTGATGAAAGGCCGAGGCCGGTCTGAAATATCAAATATATATATATAATAATAGAAATAAATAAATACTGTCAAAAAAATACATTTTTAAACTTACAACTTTTTAGTAGTTTTTCCTATAGAAATATATATATATATATATATATATATATATATATATATATATATATACTTAAATCTAGGACGACTGGTTAAAACTACCAGGCTATTCTAAATCATATTTCTGACAGAACTAAAAAAAGAAAATAGTAAACATAAAAAGTAATTATTGAAAAAAAATTCATAATTTATATGAAAGTAAACTACATCTCCGCAATTATATAAAACAACGGTGCGATATGATGGATATCAGCTCGGAATGAGACCTCGGAGAGCCGAGTTCAAATTCTGGTCAGGTTCTTTGCGCAAATACCCTTTGGAAAGGTATGATTCTATCATCTCTCTTCCTCCTAATAAATAGCAGAACAGACTAGGTTTTATAGTTTTGCCTAGCAAAAAAAAAAAAAAATTAAAAAAAATAACAAAAGAAAAAAACACTGTAACGTTTTTTTTTTTTAATCGTGTCACCGCAAGCGAGGCATTCCACTGCCACTATAGCGCAGGGGGTTGCATAGAGCAATTGGGTATAGGAAATGTCAGAAGGAGGGTGATAGACGAGTTAGGATGTACATAGGGAGAGAGTTGGAGAGAGTAGGTGCGAGTTTGTGTGTTAGGAGGTGTCTATTGACCCTAGATTTAAACTCCTGGAGGTTGTAGCCGTCGGGGAAGCAAGCATGCGGTAGGGAATTCCACAAGCGGGAAGTGCGAGAAAAGAAGTTGTTGGAATAGAAATGGCGGTTACATTTCATCGGTTTCACTGTAAAAACCTAATTTCCAATCTAGTATCACGTGCAAATTCACATCTAGGGGACACCAGTGATTTACGTTCGTCAGAGCAGAAGCCATGAAAGTATTTATAGAAGAAGCACAGGGAAGCCACTTCACGCCGGTGAGAGAGTGACTGCAGGCGGTCAGCCAAGTCGGTATCAATCACATTACAGATTCTTCGCTGTATTTTGTCAAGAACCCCGAGGAAAATATCAGGGGCACCCGACCAGATGTGACAGCAGTAAATACACGGGCAGATGGTAAATTTATATCAGTGCAGGATAGATTTAGACGGAAAGAATTTCGGGGCCCTGCACAGAGAGCCGACTTTCATAGCAGCGGATTTAGCAATGGATTCGACGTAGTCATTCCACTTGAGGTCCTCTGAGAGTGTGAGACCAAGGAGGCGTAGTGTTTTACTGGGAATATCTTCTGTCTAGTTAGCCATAAAACGAAAGAGACATGATGACTGAATTATGTATCACTTAACTCGCTGAATTTGAAAAATGTTTATAAATAATTGGATAGACGGAATTTGTAGATATTATAGTGAAGACCCTCCCCCACCATATAGAGTGTCAGTCATTAATCGATTTGTCTTGAATACATATATTCAGAAGAACGCTGCTTGCATTCAGAGTCTGCGAAAAGTTTGTTTTTGTTCGAATTCTTAACCAAGTGTCAGTTAAGTGCCATACGTGATACAGGCTTGGCGATCATGTTTCGACAGAGACATGAGTGACTGGGCAGATGATTATCCCGCTGTAGGTTCTCATTACTTTCTGCGGTACACTGGTTGCCAACTAAGGCTATGGAACCCAATCTGTCTTGTTACTTAACCCAGAACAAGAGAGAAGAGACAGATTTTAGAGAAATTAAACTGGAATTCGAAATCGGCTCGCCGATTTCTCGTTCCGAGACGATATCGACCGCACCACAACGCGCATCGTGTATCGCATTTTGTTTCTTTTTTCTTATTTGCCATTCATTTTCCCCATATTGTTCCGAATATATAAAAAAGAAAATGTATATATATATCTCATTATCTCATATTTATGCAAGTGTAACATAGTTTACAAAATATCTGGAGTTGAAAACATAAAATGATGTACAAAATATTTATATTTCGGCATTAAATAACCCATAGAAGTGTTGAAGTGTTGAAACATAGAGAAGAATCCTTAATACAGACACTTTCTTAAATATTCCAGAGCTTCATTTACCTCAGTGTTCTTTCTTTCTGTTTGTACAAATACAGGTTCATAAATAAATATTCTACATTTGCCTTTCATAGATTTTCTCAAGCAACGAAAAGCCTTAGCATATCAATTTTTCTAATGCTGTTTTTTTTTTCTATTTGTAATCTCTTATAGAGAATGTGCGTTGTAGTACAGTGGATATCGGCTTGGAACGAGAAACCGGGGAGCCGAGTTTGAATTCCAGTTGAATCCATTGTATTCACTTACGCGCAAATACCCTTGGGAAAGGTATTAAACCGTCTCTTCCTTCCAGTTATGGGTTAAATAACAGGGCAGATTGAGTTTTGTAGCCTTGGTCGGCAACCAGTCTATCGCAGAAAGCAATGGCAACCTACTACGGGATAATCTTCTGCCCAGTCATTCATGTCTCTTTCGAGACATGATCGCCCAAGCGTGTATCACGTATGGCACTTAACCGACTGACTGAACGAGACTTCTCATGCGTGTGTATATGGTTGAGGACTATAAGATAGCGTCTTCGATATCTAGACAGGTGAAGGCGAAATAAAACTTACAAACATCACTATATCTATATTTAGATGTTACAGAAGGTTCCCAACAGTTTGTCATGGATAGAGGAACAGAGATACACCAACCTGGTCAAGATTCATTATCAGTGCAAAGAAAAGCTTCAGTATCTCTATTTATCCTTTTGGCATGTACAGAGAGAGAAAGAGAGCGAAAGAGAGAGAAAGAGTTGTGTGTATAAGAAAGAGAGAGAGGAAGAAGTGGGAACCAGTGACATAAGTTTGTCGGAGCCGAAACCTTGATAGTATTTGTAGAAGAGACAGAGGGAAGCTATATCCCACCAGTGAGGAAGTGGCTGGAGTGGAGCCGCCAGGTTTGGAATGATCCCATTACAGATTCTATATATATTATAGTGACCGAAATACACACATACGTTTCATAACGAGATATATATTCCTCACAGATAAACGAAAACAGATGATGCGACGAAGATGTAGTTCTACACGGGAATGGTGAGAATCCCATGAACAGTATATGTTGACACCGAGGAAATTTTAAGGAAAATTCGGATCCCAAAATTGTGCTAGAATGTTATGTAATATCTAGTCTATATGCTTGACATTTTGCTTACAGATGAGGAAGAGGCATCAAAAAGATTAGATTTTGTTCTTCTGAAGGATACTGCAAAAAAAAAAAAAAAATGAAATAATTATTTGATCAACTATAAAAATGAACCAGGACAAACTTCTACATGTAGTAACATAGTGAAGAATGTGACCAGAAAGAAATATCTGGTTTCTTATTTTGCTGAAAATAGCCAGAACGTAAACGTCCGTGGTTCGAAGTATTGGTTAGCTAGATAGAAAATGGTCAGATGTTCTTACGAATTTAATATAGGAAATTAAATAACCAAAGAAGGCGTTGTTCAGGGAGTCAGCAGTAACTAGTCGTTGATTAGTAGCAAGAATCAGAAACATTAATAGAAACCAGCGATAATCACCATCTTCTTCTCTGTGCTGTGTTCTTTCAGGACGTTGCGATCATGATTCTGCACGATTTCCTGTCTTTCTTAGTTATTAATAATTTTTTTCTCTTTTTGTAATTTCTCCTAAAGCTTGTTCCGCCATCCATTTACTCAAGCTTCTTTATAGTTTATGAGATGTTTTCTATGTCCCCCTCGCCTTCAATCTGTTCTGTGAATGTTAGATTTTCCAAGCCTTCTTTCCTCATTATGTACCTGAGAAATTTCAACTGTCTCTTGATAAGTTTCTTTTTATTCCTTTTTTCTCTAACACTTCGTCGTTACTCTCATGTTCAATCTATTTTATCCTCAGCATCCTTCTGTAAAATCACTTTTCTGTTACTTCAAGTCTCTTATTTAATTTTGGAAGGAAGGAGAGACAGAGGAAGGCAGCGGATAACATATTTGCAGGGTCTGATCAGGTGGATGACGGAACGGGGGTTGCCAGGAGCAACAGGAGCAAACATACTAAGAGCCACAAGGGATAGGGAGACGTGGAGATCCATGATCGCCTACGTCCTGAAGGGACAGGGCACATAGAAGAAGAATGAGGAAAGACGGACTGGTGAATATAATACTAATCGGACACGCTGAAACCACAATAAGCAAGAGAGAAAAAAGCGAATAACATATTTAACAAGATTGTATAAATAGATGAGAGAACACGGCCAAAGATTTAAGAACTAAGAGTTATTTAGAGCAAAATAAGGTAGGAAGTTGTGAAGAGCCATGATACTTCAAGATCCGTTACTCAATTGATTATTCATAGATATATCAAATGTATGGAAACGTCCAGCATAATTATCGAGGTGTGGACGGTAAAAGAGTGATACTAGCGACGGCTAATGTAGAAGGAGTGATGTTATTTGTGATTGAGTATAACAAGAAAAGAGAGAGAAAGAGAAGAAGGACGAGGAGGACGACGACGACGGGGGAGGTACAAGGCCGAAGACAGTGTCGCTGTCTATAGTGTTGCAATTGGTGCTGATGAAGTTGCTCGCTGATTGGCTTCATTATTCAAAGACTCAATTGCATAATGGTGATTGATTTCTTTTGATCGTGCGAAATAATTTATGATGCCAAATACGAAATGATTTCCACGATTGAAAAGGCTTCGATATTTGATGAGCGATTCTAGTTCCCCGCGGAATGGTGATTAGGCATTCATATTCATGGCAAATAAAATGGACAAAATTGATCCTTTATTTCGTCGCTTTGTTCATTACAGCGAAACAGAAAGCAAAACTGATTTTAAGAGATTGAAATGGACACTGATACTAATCCGTCCGACATCGCGACTGTTGTAGTTTCTAATAATCAAAATGACTCTTCCAATAAGCGAAATAAGAAGACCAGTGTAGTTGCCATTAATTATGTAACTTGTACGAATATTACCAGTTGCAATAAGTTTAATTAAGATAATGCTTCCCGGTTACGAGGCGGCGTTGGAAGAGTTAACAGCACGATAAATGAAACTGACGAAACGCCTTCGATAGACAAAACATGTAGATATTATTCTAAGAAACCCCCCACCATATAGAAAGTAAAATGTATTTAAGAAATAGAAAACTATTGTGTATCGAGTTTTGTTTCTTTTAACCACTTTCAATCTATTACTATTCAAAAAGGCATGAATCCATCTCAAACTATACAATTCCCCGTTATATTTATTATGCTTTTGCTATTATAGATATTCCAGATAAATGTTCTCGGTTCACAAAGTGAACATGACTGGTGAATACCCACATATCGAATAATTTAAAACCGCATCACGACGTATTCGTGATGCGGTTTTAAAAGGAAGAAAGGAGAACTCCAAATTATCTAAACTTATTTGTAAATGGAACTTTGTCTGTGTGTGTGTAAGTGTGTGTGTGTGTGTGTGTGTGTGTGTGTGTGTGTGTGTGTGTGTGTGTCCGTTACCTATAGACTCGGAAATGGCTGAACCGATTTTCTTGAAAATTTACACAGTTATACTGTAAGCGTCTGCGAGTGTTCTTAGCAAGGTTTTATGTCGAGCTACCCCCGATAAATATTGAAAATCGAGATTCGAAAAAGTTGGCTTATAGAAGGAGTGGTCCGATTTTAATCAAATTTGATACACTCATAGACAAAGACCTAAGAAAACGATATTCAGAACTTTCAAGGTTGCAGTTTTTATAATAGTGCAGAAAATCGATAATATATATGTATGTATATATATATAAGGCAAGATGTTTGTCTGTGTGTCGGTTTATCTGTCTGTATATCCACAATTTTTATCCGATTTTTATTCGATTCTCACCAAACTTCACACAAATATTCTTTAGGCTGAGTCTGAGCTCCAGGACCACGGATTAGTTTTAAAGCTTTCATTACACCCGAGGAACTCCGGGCTATACTGCAAGTTTAATATATTTATGTACTATGAAAGCACATTTATAATGAAATGGACACTGATCATTTATACCATGTCTCAAACAAATCTACAAATCTAAAAGATCATTTCTTTTTTTCTATATTTTAGTAATGACGGGTGTGTGCTGATTATCTAAGTATTTATCGTTGGTTTAAGAATGATCTTGGAGAAAAAGAATCAGCATTCTCTATTAAGAAATAGGGTTCAAAATAAACCTTAGCAAAACAGAAATTATGATCGAGATTGAAAGGAAAGCAGTGATAGCACCTAATCGAAACCCATTATGTATAAAAAGAAGGCACGATATGAAATTAATCAATACGAGACATGTTTTAATCATTTAACCCCAGGCATGGCGTTACCGCCACTGATGTGCAGGGGGCTACATAAGGGAGTTAAATTTTTATGCAGGAAGAGAGTGAAGAGAAAGACAAACCAGCTACAGGGGGCAAAAGTGAAAGAGCAAGAGAAGGCTGTGAACACAGAAGTGAAGACAGTTGCGAATGTAGAGAGAAAGAAAAAGAACAAGATACACGGGGTGAAGCAGAAAGGACTGGAGTCAAGTGGATAGATGGGAATTGACATTGCATTTAAATTCCTAGAGGTTATAGACGTCAGTAAAGCTAGTATATGAAACGGAATTCTACAAGCGGGAAGTGCGAGAAAAGAAGCTGTTGGAATAGAATTACCACATGCATTTGTTGATTTAACTGTAAAAGTGTACCAATCTGGTTGCACGAGTAAATTCTTATGGAGAGGGCACCAGTGACCTAAGTTCTTCAGAGCAGAAGCCAGGAAAATATTTGTAGAAGAGACAGAGTAAAGCCACATTCCGCCGGTGAGAATGTGACCTGGAGTCGAACTGCCAGGTCGGGACCAATCACATTACAGATTCTCCTTTGTAGCCTGTCGAGAACACAAAAATACCTGATTGTATAGATCCATTATAACACATTTCATACTGAAGATAAAGAAATTCAGTACAGCATAGTTTGCGCGGAAGAAAGCTTTACCCAACACTGCAAGGAGCTACAAAATCTAGGTATTGTTTGCTAGGAATAGGTGTATTATAAACCAGAGTTTTGCTCTGTGCGTGTTAAAGAATTTCGTATGTGTCAGGGAAGGATACGGCAAGAAAATTAAACTACCCTACCACACGGTTATACCAGAAATAAACTATCAGTTAAGTTACGTTATCACTTATGGGATGGATATAATAGTTTATTTCAAATATAGCTTAATGGTTTAACACCGGGGACATTCTGCGAGGCACGTTTGTTGGAATAAAAAGTTTATAACTATTTAAATAATATATAGAACTATGATTTTTTAATTCTGCCGTACAATTGCAGAGTACGCAATCAGTCCTGATCAAATGGATTCTTACACTAGGATAGCACATTTCTTTTGCGCTAATTCTAAAATTTCTAGCATTGTTGACTCTAAATTTGTTTACGCGGTCTTCTGAGGGATTATTCATTTTACGCTCTACACCTTCTTACCCGACAATTATTATTGCCATTGTAAATATTCATACGTGCTCGAATTGTTGTCCGATCAATTAAGACCTTTACAGATAAGACCTACTATACCGCAGCCACAGTGGAAGCAACCACTGTTTCCCGTATTCAAATTCTGAGGCGGAATTTCCATTTGAACAGATTTTACCGATTTCGACAACCTGCAGGTCAGGGTTCAGTCGTTACCTAACATTCATATCAACATAGTCCTCACCTCCTACTTTCTACTCGTACATACATATCATAGTCATTATTCGGCTAGTTCCAACTCGAGTGGCTCTTAAGCATTGCATTACATGAACATTAGCAAAAAATATGGAAGCGGGTCGTAAATTGCCCAGACACCTTTTTGGCAACAGGCAGTTATGTCATGGTCGTATTTGATCACGTAGAAATCCAAAAGAATATATGTTAAAACTCTACCAAAAGAAGAAGCATTCCCGAGCTCGTCATTTCATTTATAAGCCTCATCGTTTATTGGTTTGGCTTCCATATTATTTTCATTGTTATAGTCGCTAAATTCAACCTGTAAGTTTTCAAAATGATTAAATCGGTATTTGCCGCTCCCTCCGCCTAGATCCTCTAGGAAACATCCGCACCGTATTTGACAGCCGATAGAGTGGAAGGAAATTAAACTACTTGTCTGATACTGAGACTATGATTGGCAAAAATTTCTTGAAGCCTTGCAACGCTTATATAACATCATATACAGCAGTACAGGAAAAAATCGGTTGCGGCTGGTCACGTTCCAGTGGAGATATAACAAAAGCCTCTTGCTTCGTTCTAAAAGAATTAATCATAGCCGACAGAGAACTAACAGAGTACTGCCGTTCACGCCAATGTTCATTGAGTCTCGACCAATTGTTGTCTGACGGCTTTCAATCGCTAACGGCGGTTTTAGTCGCAATTAAATGATGTCATAACACCCCCTCACCAACCAACAACAAAAAAGTTTTGCGGTCTAGAAATCACCTTCTTGTAAAACAATATGGAAGACTTAGTAGAAATGATTTATGCCCACACTGTCCATATTACTAATGTCTTTTAAACATAAGAAAATTTGTACAATTTTCAAATTGACCTTTCTTATTAGGGTTGGCCGGTGTGTGGATAATATTCTCAAGTATTATTATCCAGCAGCCTCCGACTGAAATGATTTTGATTCATATATTTAAATGATACACCTGGCCATAGAACGATAGGATGTTGTTACAGTGCAGACAATTTCAAAGTTAGTGAGTTCGATGACCAGTGGTCTTTTATTGATACTTTGTGACAAACCAGAATTTTGGTAAAAAAGCTAATGATATAGGCGACTCATGATACTGCGTTTTGGAGAAAAAGGGCTTTTTAGACGGACATCATTTTTGCGAAGAGTTCTCGACACCCTCCACTATTTTAATAGATGAATAGATGCCGAAGACTATTGCAATAACTGCAAGTGCAGTTCTCATAAGCAACACACATTTTTTTAACTCTGATTCATACTCGCCACTACTTAGCCTCTGTTTCCATAACTTATGCTCTGATTCCCACAATTCTCCTGAGTTACTCGACTCGAGTTACGATGCTTTTATTCTCACAATCACCATGAATTACCTTAATACTTTGCCTCTGATTTCCACAATCTCCATGAGCTACCGTACTCTTTAGGCTTTAATTTTCCCAATTGCCGTGAACTACCTCAGTACTTAGCCTCTGTTTCCATAACTCAGATCAACTACTCAACCACTTATGCTCTGATTCCCACAATTCTCCTGAGTTACTCGATTCGAGTTACGATGCTTTTATTCTCACAATCACCATTACCTTAATACTTTGCCTCTGATTTCCACAATCTCCATGAGCTACCGTACTCTTTAGGCTTTAATTTTCCCAATTGCCGTGAACTACCTCAGTACTTAGGATCAGTTTTCCACAACCTCCATTAGCTTTTGCGCTATTTAGGTTATGATTTCCTTAATTCTCATGAATTAAGACTCAGGCTTCAATATTAAACTAAATTCGGAATTATCTAAATAAAATCCCTCTTGTCACGAGATTAATAACTAGCAAGATTTCTCGCCAATGACTAGTGCAATAAGTTCCGTCTTCATTCTATCTCACAGCAGAAGATCTTTTCTTTTTCTGTTTAAATTCGTCAGATACTATTATTCCGTCCTAACAGCAATTTTTATGACTTCTTATTTCTTATCACTTTTTGAGCTTACCTACTACACCTGTGTTCTGCAGTTTTTCAAGATCTGCCCTCTCTTTTTACATTATGTATGCGAAGCGGGTAGAAGAAGTCACTGACTAATTAACTGCTAATACAGGGAATAATATCTCTACTTGTTCGTCCCAAGAGTAAACTAAATAAAACAAATATATATTCGCCATTTTCTTAGAGTCTATAGACGTAACCAGGTATAACTATTTCCTTGTTTCATAATTTACCATAAAAATATATATTTTCATCCTGCGTTAATGATATGGGATATTTTGTTTACCAAATTTTTTGTAAGTACTCATAATACCTAGTTGGCAACTATTTTGTTTCTTTTGCTCCCTTTCATCTCTCTCCTGGCTCAGCAAGGGTGTGTAGCACGCTTTGTGACACAATCTTAGCTCAGTTGCTGTGGGAAGCAGACGCCATTATTTTTTTTTTTCAGAAATCCGAAGTGATTAAGAGATGCAGGAGATTCCCAATAGCGATTTTGTTGAGTAAATTTATACTTTAATATTTAAAGATATTTTGGGGGGTAATTTTTGAAAAATATATAGTTAAGAAGTTTAAAGGCAACGTCATTTGCCAGCTTACATTTCCTTGATTTCCAGCTTTCTCTTATCCTTTCTTCGACATCCCCTGTACCTATTTTTTCTCTCACTGTAGCTCTCCCACCTTCAGTGCACCAGTGGTCGTCTTGCTTTATTTCGGGTGAAATGATAAAAAAATAGACATTTATGTGCTTTGTTTAGGATTTTCCCAGTACCCGTTTACAGATAATATCTCTGTCCCTACGTGTTTTTTTTCATCTCTAAAGAAAATTTCCAGTATTTACTGCCATATAGAAGGTTAGATATGGCATAGAAATTCAGTCCTCTTTCATTGTTTTGCTTCCTGAGAGCTTCGTTCTTTTCTTTATCGCCCTTGGCTCTTGGCACGACACTTTTTACTCATATCTGATTACACTACTCAGATTTTTTTTTGTATCTATTTGATATTGACGCCCCCAATTCCAAGTTCACACATTTAGCTGCCTCTTCCGCTGACGCTCATCCATTCTGATCCGACATAAATTTCCGCATCTGTTTGATTTTGATTTCCCTTCTACATAACTTACGCATTGGGCAGTACATTATGCTGACAAAGCCTACAGTGAGTTTTCAGAATATGTCTGTTTCTTTGTTTCTTGTTCTCGACCACGAACGAATAGTTCGTTCAGGTTCTCTTCTATAGCTGGAATCAACGCCATGTCGCGTTTGCCCAATGATAGACAATACTTGCGAGTCCTATAACCCACTTAAAATGATCACTCTGTAGCAATTAAATCAAACTAGAGAAAATACTCCTTTATTTGTTAAAACTCGTTATTTACCTGCCTGATAGCTATTTATACTTAGCAAATTAAACAGATGTATTCCTTTCCATGTAAAACCTTTTCTAACATTTAAAAAGTTCGGAATATCTCGTTATGAAACGTATGTGTGTATTTCGGTCACTATAATATATATAGAATCTGTAATGTGATCATTTCAAACCTGGCGGCTCCACTTCAGCCACTTCCTCACTGGTGGGATATAGCTTCCCTCTGTCTCTTCTACAAATATTATCATGGTTTCGGCTCCGACAAACTTATGTCACTGGTTCCCACTTCTACCTCTCTCTCTCTTTCTTATACACACAACTCTTTCTCTCTCTTTCGCTCTCTTTCTCTCTCTGTACATGCCAAAAGGATAAATAGAGATACTGAAGCTTTTCTTTGCACTGATAATGAATCTTGACCAGGTTGGTGTATCTCTGTTCCTCTATCCATGACAAACTGTTGGGAACCTTCTGTAACATCTAAATACAGATATAGTGATGTTTGTAAGTTTTATTTCGCCTTCACCTGTCTAGATATCGAAGACGCTATCTTATAGTCCTCAACCATATACACACGCATGAGAAGTCTCGTTCAGTCAGTCGGTTAAGTGCCATACGTGATACACGCTTGGGCGATCATGTCTCGAAAGAGACATGACTGACTGGGCAGAAGATTTTCCCGCAGTAGGTTGCCATTGCTTTCTGCGATAGACTGGTTGCCGACCAAGGCTATAGAACCCAATCTGTCCTGTTATTTAACCCATAACTTAAAGGAAGAGACGGATTAATACCTTTCCCAAGGGTATTTGCGCGTAAGTGAATGCAAGAAAGCTGGAATTCGAACTCGGCTCCCTGATTTCTCGTTCCTGGCTGATATTCAATGCACCACAACGCACATCCAAATCTCGTTACCTTGTAATAATAATTAAAATAAAAAGAATATATTGATTCGTTATCAAATTGAATAACTTCAGTGTTTTCTGTAAAAACAAAATAAGTACTTGAGGAACAGTAATTCTACTATGACATGAATGTAAATTTTACTGGTTTATGAAACTATTAAAAAACCACTTAATAAAAGGCCCAAGTGCCAGGGGGTTTCTTTTTGAAGGTTTACGATAAATGAGTATAGAAAACATATGAATGATGATGATTGTGTTCAAGGAAACAACTACGTTGAAAATTGGAATAACCTAAGGGGGTTGAGTTTCTTTCTTACAGCTAGGAACATAAGAGAGATGAGGCTGATTCGAATCCCCGGAAACAGCAGGGCGTGTGCTAATTGTACATCTCTGAACTGTTGAAAGTAAAACAATGGAACTTATCTAAACATCTGCGTGAAATTAGCACCGGAGGAGAGAGGAGTGAGAAACTTCTGCCCAGGTATCACAGCAGTATTCTATTTTCGGTCGATTCAGACTCTTGTAGATATTAAACGTAGCAAAAAAATAATTCCGTGAAAGAGAAAACAAGTCAACAAATTAAATTATACATCAGCTTAGTTGAATGAAGCTATTCGTTTCGAGTGGAGAAAGCTCAGTTTCTGAGCTGTGATGATGAAAATGATGATAGCGTTTTTTTTTTTGGGGGGGGGGGGGGTGAATGTGAAATTAACAAACCAGGTTTTCACCCATTAAGCTGTAAGAGCTAGATTGAAAAGGGATCAGCATGTCTCCGCTTGCAATTAATCGATATAACTCCATTCCATTTATATAGAAAAATATAAAATTGAATAAATAAAAACTCAGAATTACGTATTGCCTTTAAGAATCTTTCAAAAATGAATGCATTTGTTGTACGCGCTCACAGAGAACAAGAGCATAAGAAACGAGAAAAAGAAACTTTTTATTTATAAACATCTAGAGTTTAAGATTTAAAAACCTATGGACTTGTTTATACGCTCTTCTAAGAGCTATGACTCTATAATACCTTATCAGCTTTAACATGGCGATAAAGACTACTTACCTAGTTTCCTAGTCAGCCTCTTTTTAGATAACTGCTGTAACGGCTTTGGTAAGTTCTTTTTTTTTCTTTTCTAAATTCGATTAACGAATTTGTTGTTAGGATACTTTCATGATGGATCGTCCAAGAAAAACGAATATCTACTTATGCTTCTAGAAATATACTTACAACATTCAAACCGCTCCTAAATGTCTTTGGTTTCTGATAATTTTCTCTCAAAAATTAAAATATTTAAAAAGAAAAGTTGAATTTACTGATGCTAAGTATAAGTGTCTTTTTGTTGTTGTTTTTCTGTAGAACTTCATCATTTCTCAAATGTTCGGTCAGTAGCATTCTCAGCATCCTTCTGTAGAAACAGATTTCTGCTGCTTCAAGATTTTTTTTAATCTTTTAAGATATTGTTCCATCATCCACTGCCATATAGAAGGACATATATTACGTAACATTTCAATACTCTATTCTTTGATTTCTCTGCTTCTTAATACATTGTTTAGGTTTTGAAAGTGATCTTTCTCTCTATTTATATAATTCGGACTATTGTTTTCAACTTTGTTGCTATTTGTACGATGTTTCAACCGTTTCGACCGGAGCGTACAATGGCCGAAACGACGTACACATGGCAATAAAGGTGAGGACAATAGTTCGAATAATGTAAATAGTTTAAATACTATCTCATCTCAGAAATATAAACAAATACTGAGCTTTCGATTTCAAGATGCGATGAAAGATACAAAAGGGGATTATCTCCCTTTCGTGGAGCTAATCTTCCTAAGATCAAAGGTGAAAAAGGCTTTCAGCTAGTAAAGCCTCAGAATCTTGACAAAGAGCATCCTGCTTTGAATATTCTATGTTAGAGCTCCTTTTTTTTTAATCATCTCACCCCAAGCAAGGCATTTCACTGCCACTATTGCGCATGGGGTTACATAGGAGAAGGTAAAGAGAAGGAGTGGTTAGACATAGGGAATGTCAGGAGGAAGGTGACAGATGAGTAAGGATAGCGAGGATGAGGGCTGGGCAGATGGGAAGAGTGTTTGATAGAATGGGAGCAGGTTAGTGTGTTAGGAGGTGTCTATTGACCTTACATTTAAACTCCTGGAGATTGTAGCCGTCGGGGAAGCAATCGTGTGGAAGAGAATTCCACAGTCGGGAAGTGCGAGGAAAGAAACTGTTGGAGTAGAAGTTACGGCTGCATTTTATCGGTTTCACTGTAAAAGGGTGGGATCTAGCTGCTAATCTAGTATCACATTCAAATTCGTATTTAGTGGGCACCAGTGATCTAAGTTCATCGGAGCAGAAGCTGTGAAAGTATTTATAGAAAGTATTTACAGAATAAAAAGAAAAACTGTATATAATAAGGTCCTGGGCATGAGGGTAAGTTGCATCCGGCAGCAAGGCCTTTGATTGGGAGGTTATGAGGAGCATGGAGCAACCTCCGAATTGCTGTTGTCCTCAGGTCCAATAGTTAACCCTTAAACTTGGCTCAAAAGACTATGAAAGTATAAAAATAGACTTCTATAGAAATATATACATAAGAATAAACTTTTATAGAAAAAAATATACATTTTTGAAGAAAAACTTATTACCTTAGCACATTTTTGAAGGAAAAAAATATTCTCAGCAAAATATTTTGTGAATACAAAACTAGAATACATTTTCAGTTTTCTAAAATAAAAAAAGAATAAAAACAAAAAATGTTCGTTAAAATCTGACTAAATCAACCTTCTCACTATAACCGAACATTAAAAAAATACATTAAAACTAAACCTTTTTGGCATTCCACCGTCTTGCGGCCTTGACCGAGAAATCACTACATTCCTCCAGTATTCCCCGTGCATAGGGCGTAGTTTGCAGCGAAATTCATAATCTTGTCAAAGAGCTGAATACGTGATGCGTCGCCAGGGCTACTAAGGATGTTTTTATTGTGACACCAACACTAGATGAGTTGCCTCCAGGCCCCCATCCTGTTATTTAACTGGAGGGAAGGGACGGATTGATACCTTTCCCAAGGGTACCAGTGCTGAAGTGAATGCAGGGTACTCAACTGAAATTCGAAATCGGCTCACAGATTTCTCTTTTCAAGCCGATATCTACTGCACCACAACGCACATCCGTCACTAAACGTTTACAGCGCCTGGTATTCCCAAGTGGTCACTCATCTAATTACTGACCAGGCTCAACATTGCTTAACTTCGGTGATCGAACGAAAACCGGTGTATTTAACGTGATTTGTTATTAAAATAACCCACAGGGGTGTTGATATGCCGTTAAACACAACGCAAATTCAAAAACTGTAACAAGAATCACACCACTTGAGCACTAACATGAGCAGCAACAAGTAAAATAAATAGTTGATATAATTCAAAGAGAAAATAATGACATAATCAAGATGTTAACTTTCCACACTACTTCAAATAGAAGGTTAGGAAGGAAACCCTTATCAAAGCTGGAAAATGTGATAACAGCTGCTTGAGATAGCAGTTTCCTTAAAAAATGTGCTTTAAGAGAAATCTTTTAATTCCAACTGAAAGCAATACTGACTGCTCGGTCAATGAATGCTAAATGTTTCTTAACAAAGAAACGGTTAATATTGCTATTACCATTACGGTTAAAGAAATCTAGAAAGTCTACAGTAGAGTGAAGTCTCAGACAAAAACGCGTTATAAAACCATAATAATATATACATTTTACATTGCTGAACTCATTTTTATTCCCGTATCACATATATAAATCAACCATCCGCCTGTGTATTGAATACTGCTGCCACATCTGGTCGGGTGCCCCTGCTATTCTGCTCGGGGTTCTTGACAAAATACAACGGAGAATCTGTAATGTGATCGATACCGACTTGGCAGACCGGCTGCAGTCACTCTCTCACCGGCGTGACCTGGCTTCTCTGTGCCTCTTCTACAAATACTTTCACAGCTTCTGCTATGAACTTAGATTACCCCTAGGTACGAATTTGCACGAGATACTAGATTACCAACTAGGTCCCACTCTTTAAAACTGAAACAAATAAGATGTAACCGCAATTTCTACTCCAACAGCTTCTTTTCTCGCACTTACAGCCTGTGGAATTCCTTTTCACATACTTGCTTCTCTGACAACTATATTCTCCAGGAGCTTAAATGTAAGGTCAATAGACACCTCCTAAGACACTAACTCGCAAACACTTCCCCATTTACCCAACCTCGGTATCCTTACCCGTCTATCACCCTCCATCTGACATTTCCTATATCTTATCCCTCTTTTCTCATCACTTACCCCTATGTAACCCCCTGCGCAATAGTGGTAGTGGAATGCCTTGCTCGGAGTGAAAATTTAAAAAAAATATGTTCGCGACGTTTTTTGCTGTCTGACGCTCCGAACGACTTAAAGTCACGTAATGCACACCAGAAAATGAAACTGGGTTAAAATTCCGGGACAGTATTTTGTGTTAATTATCGAAACATTGGGAAAAGTATGAATTCGTCTCTTTTTATCCCAACCATGAAATAAATAGCAGGGTCAACACTTAAGCCTTGAATGACACCCAGTCTACGAAAAGTAAAACGCTGAATTCAAAACCATGGTGAAGGCAACAATAACCCGTTCAATTATTGTTATGGAGCCCTCCTACGAGCATGGACTTTTTCTTTCTCTTTGTTACATGTAATCACCTGCGTGAGTTCCGGGGAGCAGTTAACGGAAGTCGTTAACGAGAGCAGTTGACAGCAGGAGCTAGTAAGACAGTTGAGGACAGCTACTAGTCAGGCGATAAGTAGCTTAATAATACCTTCAGACTTACTTATTTCTATATTACTTATCATTAACACTTCATTTGAATATTTGTTACATGTTATACTAATACGCTGTTTTGAACCTACTTCCTGTGTTCCGCGTTTAACTTCCGGCACAAATTAGTCCCCACAACTCCACAACAATTATAATCCCAAAAAATGCATAAATATGTTATCACCATTTATTCAGCTTACGCAGCTGTGGTGACTACTACCATCTCACAATTGTGGCTTATGGTGACATTCAAGTCAGAATAATGCAATATTTTGCCGGTTCGTTTTGTACCGGCGATGCTGAGTTTATTTAGTCCCTCTTCTCAGATGTTAAAGGTAAGGCAGGAGGTGATTTGAATTCAGAGTTGTACTTCTAGACACGTTGCCAACCAAGGCTACAGAACCAAGTCTGTCCTGCTGAGAAGAGAAGAGATGGATTCATACCGTTTCCAAGTTGTAGTAGCAGGTAAACTAATGCATTGGATTGAACTGGAACCGAAACTCATCTCTCTGATTCCTTAATTCGAGTCGTAAATTTATTACTCCATCGTACATCCATACTGCATAGATATTCACATTGAATGTTAAAAATCGAAATACTTGATTTAAATCACCCCCTTGTAGAGTCAGGGTCAGTTACGTCCTGCAGGATTTTGGCAGTAAAATATTGCTAAAAAACACAGTAATCGTTAACTTTTTTGTGTAGTTCTAAGTGATAAGTAACATTCAGCATTTAATCGAAGAGAAATGGTGGATCGATCGGTGATATTGAAGGCTTCTATTCTGAAGTGCGTTTCTCTAGTGTCCCGGTGCACGTGACATCGTGTTCTTTCTTATTGGCGCATGTCCGTGTGAAGTCAAGTGGAAACCTTCCTCTCCCATGACTTGCTGTTCACGATCCACGCTTTGCTGGTCATTCGATTTATAGCTACCCGTATAAAGTAGGTCTGCCAATAACAGCTTGCCGACGTCACCTATGCCATATGGCCGGTTTGACTGTATCGACACTGTTATATTTGAAACCCAACATCTCCCGTACTCTCGCTTTGGTTTTTTTGTTTTTTTAGTAATTTCTTTGTCATTAACTTTTTTATCATCTACTATGTTCTTCTATAGAGATCATATTAAACCATTTTGCATTTTATCTATCTATCTATCTATCTATCTATCTATCTATCTATCTATCTATCTATCTATTTTGATATCCGTTTCTTTATAGCTATCTTATTTTATTCATATCTATCCATATATCTAATTAGCTAAATTAGTATGTTCATATTTATCTGTTTGTTCATATTTATCAATCCTTCTCCATATCTATCTATCTACCTATCTTTCTATCTATCTAGCTATCTCAATTTTCATCCATACATCACTCTGTTCATATCTATCTATCTATCTATCTATCTATCTATCTATCTATCTATCTATCTATCTATCTCAGTATTTCATCTGTTTGCCCGTATCTATCTTATTTTCACAAAAAATACTATTTCACGATGGTTGCCTGTGGAGTAAAAGAAATAACCTAGATTTTTGCATTGATATGGGTTCGTATGATTCATCGAAGGCTTCTGAATTGGTTAGAATACTGTTACTATGGAGACCAAGATTCAACTTCGACATAAACAAAAACTGGTCTCTATAAAGACGACGTAGTATTCCTCTTGCGGAAAGAGATCCCAAACTCAGTATTACCACCACCACTTAGGCCAAAGTGATCAACTTTCTTGATATATTTGTCTCTATGTCTGAGATGAGGTAGTATTTGTAGTATTTACATTACTCAGACTATTGTCCTCATCTCTGTTGCCACTTGTACGAAGTTTCGGCTGTTGTACGCTCCGGCCTTCTTCAGGTACTAGGAATTTTGAACGAAACACTTTACTACAATCAGTGGGGTATATTATTCTCATCCCTTGAGTAGTAGTGCCTCTTTTGGAAGTAATGAGTTATCTCTATCCAACCTTGTAAGCTACTTGTTCACCACTGCTGTAGCCTGGTACTGAACCCACAACTCTTTGGGTCAAGTCACAGGAACTAACCAGCGTCTATATCCACTGGGCCAAAAAAGATGAGGACAATAGTCTGAATAATGTAAATACTGTGCGTTGATAAAATATTGGACCAAAATATTGACCCCTATAAACCACATACCACAGATTCATACAAACACAGAAACGTCAACAACAAATCAAATAATCGCCGTTCGAATTCTAGACATTTTACATAAATCAGTCCAATTTAGATTATCTACCCACTCAAGTAAGAGGCAAATATTTGACAATAACAAAATTAAAATATCTAAAGACTTTGGAAAAAGTAACCAAAATGTGACTTTAGAATACTTAGAAAAAAAGCTAAAAATAAGCCTGAAGACAGGTAACACGACCGACAGTCTCCAGTCCGAGCAGAATTCGTCGTTATCCGGTAAAGTCTCAATAATATTTGTAGTACTTCTTCACTCATTTATTTCATTAGATTTTTTAAAACTCTCTTAAAGAACCTACAAAACGGTTAAATTGTCCATTTGACCTTTAATGATACGGCGAGGTAGTATATTTAATACTCTTTGAATTTGTAATCAGTGAATTGTGTACCGTTATCCGAGACTGACATCTGAAATGTAATATCTTGCAAACAGCTCGTGTAAAAAAATCACTGTAACTGTTTAAGTTGTTTTTTCTCACTTACAAATATCAGGCCACGTAGTTAAAACACTACCACCATATATTGTAATCTGTTTATTGGGCCAGCAAAATCTATGTACAGCCTTGTCCACGGAGTATCTGTCTTTGGTTCATGTTGTAACTTTGTCCTACTTGATTTTGATGCAGAGCACAACCGCTGTATGCTTTTACGGCTCTTTTTTTTATTTAATGTTTTGATCTAATTTTGGCCCAGTATCGGAACGAGAAACCGGGGAGCCGAGTTCAAATTCCAGTTGAATTCATTGCATTCACTTACGCGCAAATACCCTTGGGAAAGGTATTAATCCGTCTCTTCCTTCCAGTTATGGGTTAAATAATAGGACAGGATAGGTTCTATAGCCTTGGTTGGCAACCAGTCTACCGCAGAAAGCAATGGCAACCTACTGCGGGATAATCTTCTGCCCAGTCAGTCATGTCTCTTTCGAGACATGATCGCCCAAGCGTGTGTATGGCACTTAACTGACTGATTAAAGTTACTGGGCGCCCATTTTAAAATTCATATAATATCAGCTTTTAAAATATTGTAGGTATTATTAAAATATTGTAGGTATTATTAAAATATTGTAGGTATTATTAAAATATTGTAGGTATTACTACACTTTGTGCAAACATTAGTACTTCGTCACATCGCAAGTAAGTGTTCAAGTCTAGATATCGATCTAAAAAACAACTCTCTGGTTTTCTTTTAGTCGTTTTTTTTTTTTTTCGAATTCAACATGACTTTTTCTGCTTTTATTTTTATTTCATCCATTGTAACAGGTATTTCGCGTACTTCTTCTATGTGCCCTATCCCTACAGGATGTATGCGATCATTGCTTTCCACGTCTTCCTATCCCTGGTGGATCTTAGCACGGCTTCT
Source organism: Ascarosepion bandense (assembly GCA_037127315.1). Lineage (NCBI taxonomy): Eukaryota > Metazoa > Mollusca > Cephalopoda > Sepiida > Sepiidae > Ascarosepion > Ascarosepion bandense. The sequence goes on along the minus strand of JBBBDQ010000228.1, from coordinate 583,579 downwards.
CCTGTTACAGCATGCAACCCTCGTTCCGTCATCCAGCTGATTACGTCCTTCAAATATGTTATCCGTTCCTTTCCCCTGTCTCTATTTCCCTGTATATGGCCTGTTGGCATCGGGTCCTCCAAGCCCTGTTTCCTCATTGCATGTCCCAGCAACTTCAGCTGTCTCTTCTTGAAGCTCAGTATTAATTTTATTTTTTGTTTCCATCATTTCTAGGACCTCATCATTGCTCACATGCTCAATCGATATTCGCAGCATCCTTCTGTAGAACCACATTTCAGTTGTTTCAAGTTTTTTCTTCATCTTTGATGATATTGTCCAGCATTCACTGTCATATTGAAAAACTGACAATCTAGTATTCTCTTCCTTGTTTCTAGCGAAATTGTCCTGTTTCTTAACATTTTACTCAACTTCTGGAATGCCAGTTGCGCCTTTAGATCTCTGTGTCGCACTTTCCGTCTTCTGTTATAACACCTCCCAAGTATTTAAATTTCTGTACCTGCCTGATTCTAGTATCTCCGACCAGTATTTGGCATATTGGGCTGCCCTTTTTACTGGTGTCCATGCATTCGGTTTTCTTGCAGTTTATTTGTAGTCCTTTCTTGTCACTCTTTTCAGCTACCTTCTGTAGAATGTCTTGTAGTTTCCATTCTGTGTCTGATATCAGCACTGTATCATCTGCGTACCTTAGATTGTTTAAATTGTGGCGTCTGATGATGAATCCAGTCAGAACTTCTAGGGTCCTCAAAATATTCTCGCTGCACAAGTTGAACAGATTCCGGTGAAAAGACACACCCTTGTCTTACCCCTTTTCTATCTTTTTATATCTGCTGCATTCATTATCTGTACGCATACAAGCGGTTTGCTGCCAGTAAAGATTCTTGATTACTCTTAAGTCTTTTCCAAATATATCAAGGTTGCCGAGCATCTCCATCAATTCTTTGTGGCGTATTTCTTGAAACCAGGTGTTAGTTATTACCTGGTCATTTGCTATGCACCATTAGATCCATTTTCTCCTCGTTCTATTCAGATTTCTAAACCAAATTTGCCAGTTGTCATACCTTCCCTCTCCTCATTACTTTAGCATTCAAATCTCTCATGATGACCCTGATTTCTTGGCTTTTACATTGTGCCTTGGCATTGTCTGGATTGGAGTAAAAAGATTCTATTTCTTCCTCGGTGCTTTGTGTTGTTAGTTCATAGATGACTACAATTGGTATGTTAAACGGTCTCTCTTTCAGTTTGACTAGGAGAACTCTTTCGGAGAACTGGCAGTATCCCAAAACATATTTCTTCATTTCTTTTTCCAATATTAAGCCGACTCCTTTTTCATTATTTTTGCCTCCGGCGTATATTATCCTATGGTTATCGCTGCTGAAGTCGCCATTGTTTGGCCATCTAGTTTCGCATACTCCCAGACATTTTATAGTTGTCCGCAGTTGTTTAACGTCCTGACATTCCATGTCCCCAAGGTAATCTTTTCTTTGTTGCACACTGTCGCAGGATAACGGTCCAGACACAACTGTTGCTCATGTCGTTCCTTCCCTTTACGCAGTTGTTGCTAACAGTCGCCGGTGACAGTCAGGTGACACCTGATGTCGTTGTCTGTCCTTACCGGGCGAAGAATTAATTCCTTTGGAAGCAACCGCCTTCACGCTGTTAGGTTTAATATATGTTCGTTATATAACCATGATTATACGCAGGATAGATAGATAGTGGAGTGGTATCCTTTTGCGGTGATTTATTGAGACACCACCTCTAGTTAGCTGGCCGTTGATTCAAAAAGAGTTCCTCTGCTCGTTGTAGGTTTAATTTTTTTTTTATCCCGCTAAAAAAAAGAAGGGGGGAGTGGAAGAAAGAACATAAATATTAAGTATATACTTAGTATAAGTTCAAACAAATAGTCATGTAAAAAAAAATGTCAATTTCCCTAGTTACTCCTAACTAGCAAAAGAGAATGCATCACATCAACTAAACAGAAGATATTTTCTTTGAAATTTAGTCCTTTCTCAAAGAGTTCCGGTCAATGCGTATTGGCCGGAATTATCCAAATGAAACAGAAGGTCTCTTTGAGAAAGGATGAAATTTCAAAGAAAATATCTTCTGTTTACTGGATATGTGATGCTAAGTTTTTCCAAACATTTATGGTGTCCTTTTGGTAGCTTAGAGTAGTAGGTAAGAAAAGAACATTTCGCGTACTATATTGCATAAAATATTTTTGATTTTTATATCATATTTTAATAGTGCAACAACAGTGTTCTCAAATGCACTATTTACATTATTCGGACTATTGCCTCTTCTTTGTTGCCGTTTGTACAACGTTTTGGCAGTTATACTTTTCAGCCTTCTTCTTCTTCTAGGAATTTCTAAAAAAACACTTTCTTGCGATCTCTGGGGTATATTATTCTCATTCCTTGCGCAAAGTCTCTTTGGTAGTCATGAGTTATCTCCCTCTAACCCGATTCTAAGTTACTTGGTATCCTGGTATTGAACTCACAGCTCTTTGTGTCAAGTCACTGGCACTAACCAACATCTATATTCATATGTCCTTAAAGAAAAGAATAACTGAATTTCTGGGACTTATAAATCGAATGTTCAGTAATCATTTTTTAACAGAGTTCTTATTGCAATTTTTTGTTATTAATGGTTTTCTCTAGTAATAAAAGGTTCGGTTCGAAATTCCTAGCACCTAAAAAGGTCGGAGCATACAACGTACAAATAATAAGAAAGATGCGGACAATAGTCTGAATATAGGCATGTTTTCAAACCATCCGCATGTCCTATTTTTTGGGGCGGTTGATAATCCATTCTAACGTCATAGTTTAAGAAGATGGTATATAAGAATTGTATTCTATTCGCTGTATGAATAGGGGTTCTTTTTTCGAACCAACAATTGATAACAGATTTTTGTGTTCTGTCTATAAACGAAAATTGTTTCTTTATATAAATTTGTAACATTTTTCGCTGAAAATATTATTACTAACAAGAATTTTCGAATTGCTATAGCTTTTGTTTCTGCTAAAAGTAGGGAATGTTAAGCTGTGTGACGTCTTTTGTGTTACCATCATCATCGTTATGTAGAATTACTCCTGCGATGCCATAATCTTTAGCCAATATGATTTCTGCTTTCGGATCGTAATGCACTAATAATAATTAATATGCTTGTATTTTCTTGATATCTTCAAATGCCTTTTGACACTTATCAGCCTAGATCCATTTTACACGTTTGGGCGATTATATCTCGAAAGAGACATGACTGACAGGGTAAATGATTCTCCAGCAGTAGGTTGCTATTGCTTTATGCATTTGATTGGTTGCCAGCCAAGGCTATAGAACCCAATCTGTCCTATTATTTAATCCATAACTGGAAGGAAGAGATGGATTAATACCGTTCCCAAGGGTATTTGTGCGTAAGTGAGTGCAAGATATTTAACTTTTAGCGGATATTTCAAAATCTGCATCTGTCAATTTTGTTGTGTGCTAAAGCATGGTGATTGATATTTTTAATGGATGCCTTGGCTTAGCATAATGTTTAGCGATAAGTTATTACTACTGAGTATGAGTTAAATACTCACTGGGTGTTCCATACAAATCACTTGTACTTAGTTTTACATAGGATGCTTGTGCTTTAATAATGGTTAGTGAACTAGACTATTTACTACTCAGTTGAGTGTTAGATTCACACTTAGTGTCCCATATTGGTGGCATTTTCAAAACTAAACTAAGTAAAACAACCAACGATCTAACCAAGTCGATGTGGAAAAATGTCTTTCAACAAATGGGGGTGTACTAGAACTGAGGGTCAGTCAGTCCGTTAAGTGCCATACATGATACATGCTTTGGACGATCATATTTTTTTTCGAGAAAAACAACAATTAAGAGGCGTTTCCAATTTCCTAATAATCTCCCAGAGACTTGCTGCCGGATGAAGTTTATCGTTATTCCCAAGACCGAGAATGTGATAAACAGTAAAGGCTCAGTCAGTTATAGGTGATACACGCTTTGGGGGTTCATATGTTGAAAGAGACATGACTGACTAGGTAGAAGATTATCCCGCAGTAGGTTGTCATTGCTTTCTACAGTAAACTGGTTGCCAGCCAAGGCTATAGAACCCAATCTGTCCTCTTATTTAACCCATAACTGGTGGGAAGAGACGGATTAATACCTTTCCAATGGGTATTTGCACGTACGTGAATGCAAGGAATTCAGCTGGAATTCGAACTCGGCATCCCGATTTGTCGTTTCGAGTCGATATCCACAGCACCACAACGCACATTCAGAACTGAATGTATAAATCTTATTTGACGAGTTGAGGGCAGTTCATGTCTCGGGGACTTATGATTGGTGTCCAATGAAAATAACTTCAATCAGTCTAAGAATGAGCAACGAAACGTGATGCGGCATCGATCACAGAAAGGTAATTGATACTTTAGCGGTGTTAACAACATGTGCCATAATGCCCACTCATTTCTGCAATGCCTTAAGTTCCACCTCTTACCCTAATATGCGCCCCCAGTTTAACGAGTTGAAGCAGAAAACTGACCTCCATTAATTTCACGAGTGTAAACAAAAGACAAAGAGGCTCAAGTCAAGACACGGCCAGTTTCCTACATTCAGTTGAATCACAAAACCACATAACTTATAATCAGTTTCTGTGTACGTGGTGTAGCCACCTTAACAACGCGAAACGCAGAGACTTCCCCCCCTCTCTCTCTCTCTCTCTCTCTCTCTCTCTCTCTCTCTCTCTCTCTCTCTCTCTCTCTCTCTTTTAATTTCAATGTCGGCCCTACGGAATCCCTACCTCTGGACCCAGTGATACTTGGATACCTTGGGTCCTGCCTGAATTGCCAAAAATTGGTCTGTGCTATCCATGATGATCCTAACTGCCAATGCAGACAATTAAAAACTATGGAGTATCTTCTAGCTTGCCTCCTGAAACATTAACAGTCCAGGCAAGGCTCTGTGTACATCTGGATGGATGTAGGTTAACGACTTGATAAGAAGAAGGCTGAGGCACGGGAACGATGGTCGAGACCTGGATCGAATAGAAGAAGCAGGGAATACTGTACGCATTCCATCAGGACTTTGTTCCATTTCCATGTTGAATAGCGTTTCAAAGTCATGTCCACCGAGGTTATTTATTTTGAATTCCCTGGATTACTACGTCTGAGGTGTCGTCGGAAGGGGAGTTTAGCTAGCGGTGCCATAAAACTAATCACTGACGGAATGTCGCCATTGTGAACGTAAAAGACAACACGAGCAAGAAACAGATGATTCACGCAGATAGCCGTTCCGGAAAAAACATCAGGGCCATGCTCAATGCTGAAAACGCTTTTATGAAACAAGTTCTGTCTTTTGAAGTTGAACCAGAGTACGAGATATATATATATATTAATAATTAAATTTTCTGTAGAATATTTTGATGCCTTTATAATTTAAATAATCTTCATAATTACTTAATGCATGGGGCGTAGGCGAGCACAAGCGCACTCATACGCTTATGCGTAACATATACGTATTTCAGCACAAATACAAGCATTTTAATAGATATAACATAATAGTTTTATTTAGTTACCGAGTCACAAACTGTGTAACGAATTTATTTGGAAAAACATGAAAAGAACATAAACATAAACAAATAAACAAGCGCCCATCCCGAAAGAATGCTATGCACGAAACAGTCTATAAATGGGTAACTAAATGAAAAAAATCAGGTGGATATATGTGTGTGCATGCGTGTCTGTACGTGTGTGTTGTATATACGTGTGGGTGAGTTTGTGTGCCTAGGTATGGGTGTTTGTGCTTGTGTGTAATCATCAACAATGCATATATATATATATATATATATATATATATATATATATATATATATATAGCCGTACGACTCTCTATCAATCTCGCTCGTTTTATATTTATACCTCTATTCATAGCAAACATGGCCCGTTTATCTCTATCGATCTGTATCGATACGCATAGATAAATACTGCCCACATATACTTTTCTCTGCTTGTCCGAAAACGATCGGTCTTTTAGAACCCATTAAGACTTATCTGTTTTATTTTGATCATAGATGTGAAAAGCGTGTAGGTATCTGGCCACGCAAAATAAAACGATCCCCGAGATACACCAGGAACGCTTAAACATATAAAACTGTAGCTATAAACGCTGAAGGTCAAATTGAAGAGTTACGCTGTTCAGGGACAAAATATGTTTTGCCCTGAAGTATTTGTTTTTACTTAAAAATCATGTCTTGCCGTTTACATCTGTCGGAAAAAACACTTCTATGATTTCAATACATAATATAAGTATACATAATATAAGTATACATACACACCCGCTCACACGCATCCACACACTAAGCACACACATTCACACACCCATATTCATATCCACATATTCACATATACACACATACACAAAATTCGCTTCAATATTCATGCTTTCCTGACGGCTACAACCTCCAGGAATTCAAATGCAATGTCAATACTCATATATTAACCACTTGACTATAGTTCTTTCACCACCCCGTATATCCTCTCCTTTCTCTCCATCTTTGCAACTGTCATCACACCTGTATTCCCATCTTTCTCTTGCTCCTTTCCAAATGGTTCGTCTTCCTCTTCACTCTCTTCTACTTAATCTTTTTAGTCTTAATGTCGCCCCCTGCAACATCAGTGGCATTACCGCCTTGGTCGGGGTGATACGATTAAAAAAAAAATTACGAATACACCCTCACATACTAAATTACATATACACATACAACACACACACACATAACTACATATATATACCCTTACACACATTTACATATCCCACCAAAAAAAAAAAAGAAAATTTAAAAAAAAGTCTACACATAAAATAAAATACATTAATATGTATAGACAAAGTATTATCATTAAGTTTTTATATAATTTTTTTCTTTTCGGAACTCAAATTAAAACAAGTGTTACTTTCTATGTTGGATGCTGGGTCATGTAATTTATAAATTATATAAAAAAACACTTAATAATAACAACAAGTCTGTCATTTTAATGAAACCTTTATAAAAGAGAGATTGTTGCCTAAATACATAATTTTATATAAAATATAATTGTATGTGGGTTTTGTGTGCGTGTTTGGTCTTTTATTGACATCAATCATTGTTTAATACATGTTTGATTAAAATTGCAAATAAATAAGAAATTTCTGATTTATAAACAAGAAAAAGAATAAAAAACGGCAAAACAACCTAGTGTGTTTTCTATCTATCTATCTATCTATATATATATGCTTCATGTTTTAATTAAACGGGCCTTGGTTTTCGAGTCAAACGCTGTATAGAAATAATAAAATAATAAGTGGAAATGAGATTACGTGGTCAAAAACGGCATATATATATGTCGGTGAAAATTATATTTTCAGGTAAAAAAACATCTTTATATATACATATACATATATATATAGCAGTTTCTTACTGATGTAATATATTTACATATTTATAAAAATATTTTACAGAGAGTATGATAGATTGGGAGAAAGCAAATTTTTAACGATTAATCTCATAAATTGTTTTGCAGTACCTAGTTTTTTAGGAAGAAGTGGTAAAAAATTTACACACACACACACACATATATATATATCAGTTTTTACTACTACATCTTTTTTTATTGCCTAATCATGAGATGTGCGTTGTGGTGCAGTAGATATTGGCTCGGAACGAGAAATAGGGGAGCCGAGTTCGAATTACAGCTGAAATCATTGCATTCACTTATGCGCAAATACCCTTGGCAAAGGTATTAATCCGTCTCTTCCTTCCAGTTATGGGTTAAATAACAGGACAGATTGGGTTCTATAGCCTTGGTCGGCAACCAGTCTACTGCAGAAAGCAATGGCAACCTGCTGCAGGATAATATTCTGCCCAGTCAGTCATGCCTATTTCAAGACATGATCGCCCAAGCGTGTATCACGTATGGCACTGAATTCCTTCCTTCCATGAGATTAGGTGGTAAAAACTGATCATAAGTTTAGATGAAACAAAACAAGTAATGTTTCGTAGAATCTTTCACATTTCTCCTGATCACGTATACGTCGTCTCTTTGCGTTGTTTTTCTCTTCGGACCATATTTTTTTATGCTTTGGACTGATCTATACAGTTTGTTTCTTCATCTTGATGATACGACTGATAGTCTGTAAGGCTTGCCGGTGTTTTCATGCAACGTTACAATTTTCTTACGCTTTCTTAGAGTAATGTCCATCGCAGACAATGGCCGTAAGACAATTAATAGACAGTCTAGACAATAGTTTCTGGGTTTCATAAAAATCTGTTACGAATGGCCTAATATATTTCACGGCCAAACAAATTTCATCATACTTGAAAATAGATTCATATTACTGCACACCACTGCAAATAAACTAATCAGAAGGAAAAAGTAAAAATCGATTACAGCCTGCCAAACCAGTGGATCTAAACTGACCATATGGTAAATAAAAGGAAAATAAAGAAGTTGTTTTAATTAATTTGCACAATGGTGTACATTAACGACAGACTACAATTTCCATTATTAATCGATTTTCTGTTTTTCAATTAACGAAAATCTGCTACTTATATATTTATAACTCGCCCAAACCGTGAAGATGGCCAATGCAACGGTCGAAACACATATTATATATATATATATACGTCAGTATCCACTGGCCGAAGAGTACCATATAAGAAATAGATACAAAGATACAGACGGATATGAAGAGATAGGGGAATAGATATGAAAGAATCACATAAACAGATTGAGCGAAAGGTAGATATAAAGAGACTAAAATAGATAAACAGACTGAGAAATATAAACTTACCTAGATAGATAGATAGATAGATAGATAGATAGATAGATAGATAGATAGAGAGACAGAGACAGAGACAGAGACAGAGAAACAGAGAAACATAGATATGAAAAGATCGAGATAGATAGATATGAAGCGATCGAAATAGATGAATTGATAGATAAATATAAAATACCGAGATAGATACATAGATAGATAGATAGATAATGAACACACTGAAATACTGGGAAAGATACATTGATAGATAGAGATCAATATACATATATATATATATATATATATATATTGAGAGAGAGAGAGAGAGAAAGAGATACGTATGAAAAAAACTAGAAAGATATATATATAAAGAGACCGATATAGATAGATAGATACCGATATATATATATATATATATAGATAGTCATCCGCAGACAGATCTGCCTCGCTGCACCACAGCTCATCAGCACGGCTAGACTCCGATTGCTTTTAACTCAGGACTGAAACTCTACCGAATTGGTGTCAGTCGGCGACTCCACCTCTAGGACATGGGCGCCCAGTAGAAGAAGGCAGACCTTGTAAAGTATATATTATTATTAAACACCCCCAATAGCCAGAGTGCTCTAATTCATGACTGAATGAGCGATGCGATATATATATATATGAGTGTGTGAGAGAGAGAGAGAGAGAGAGAGAGAAAGAAACAGGCAGACAGACAGACAGATAGATAGAATTAAAAAATCGTGACAGATTGATATTAAGAGACCGAGATAGATAGATAGATAGATAGATAGATAGATAGATAGATAGATAGATAGATAGATAGATGAGAAGAACGAGATAGACAGGTATGAAAAGAACAAAATAGAAAAATGAATAGATTAATATGAAGATACCGAAATAGATACATAGATACAAAATGAACAGACTGAGATAGATAGATAGATAGATAGATAGATAGATAGATAGATAGATAGATAGATAGATAGATAGATAGATATGAAATCTTTGAAATAGATATGAAACTGATTATATTTGTTAATTGAAACACACACACGATCATATCGATGTTGTTTTCTGAATGATGTTATCAGCTCCGAGTCGGCCAACAATGTAAAATGAAGCCATCAGAGTTCAGCTCACAAAAGCGGGAATAAAAGCTGTTTGCTCTTCAAACATGCCTGGACGTATTATTAATATTGTTATCGCCTGCAATTCAGTCCGTCCATTGTGATCGGATGATGGCCTCTTCGTGCGAAATGTACCTCGACCGTTGATTTTTTTCTTTTGTTTTGATCAGGGCAGAACTAGTTTTCTAAAACGCTATTGACAGCTTTTTCTGTCGGCGCCATTGCTTTGCCGCCAGCATGTAAAATGGAAGAGAGAGAGAGAGAGAGAGAGAGAGAGAGAGAGAGAGAGAGAGAGAATGAGGGAGAGAATGATAGAGAGAGAGAGAAGAGGGAGAGAATGAGAGAGAGAGAGGAGAGAGAGAGAATTACAATCAGGTAGAATAATGATGCAAATTTGTTACTAATAAAATTATTTTGATACTTGTAACAAATGAAGCATTCGGCTGGAAACGTTTCCAGCGCGCATTGCACATTACTAGCTGGCAACTTACTTTTTGATTCTTACCATAGAACGTCCTTCGTTTTGATATTGTTGTCCGGCCGGTTGATAATGTTCTTGTTGCTTCGATCGGTAATAGTTCTACAATTGCACCCAGCGTGTCTAACAGTAAATGATGAGTAGAACATTTGAAATCGAATATCTTTTCATGATCGTTTTACCCCAAACAAGACAGAACAGGGCAGAATAGATAGATAGATCTAAACTTATTTATAAATGGAACTTTGTCTATGTGTGTGTGTCTGTGTGTGCGTCCGTTACCTACAGACTCCGAAACGTCTGAACCGATTTTCTTAAAAATTTACACAGTTGTACTCTAATCGTCTGCGAGTGTTCTTAGCTTGGCTTTGTGTCGAGGTACCCCCGATAAATATTGAAAATCGATAATCGAAAAATCGGGTTATAGAAGAAGTGGTCCGATTTTAATCAAATTTGATACACTGATAGACAAAGACATAAGAAACGATATTCAGAAGTTTCAAGGTTGCAGTTCCTTACAATAGTGCAGAAAATCGATAATATATATATATATATATATATATAAGGCAAGATGTTCCTGGGTGTTTGTTTCTGCCTGTATGTCCTTTATAAAAATCCACAATTTTTATCCGATTCTCACCAAACGCCACCACACAAATATTCTTTAGGCTGAGTCTGAGCTCCAGGACCATGGGTTAGTTCTAGAGCTTTCATTACACCCGAGCAACACCGGGCTATACAGATAGATAGATAGATAGATAGATAGATAGATAGATAGATAGATTGTGATATGTCCCGGAAAGGAAAGGGATATATATATATATATCATTCAAAGTAGTTTAGAGGTTTAGGCAAACGTAACCGGGTAGGACAAACTAATAAGTAGACGTAATAGACGGTACTTGTCGTATGTAGTATCCGGAGACGTAGTCAAGTCGTAGACCTCTAGTCGAAGACCGCTAGACCTCTAGTCGTATAGACCTATGGACTTAGACCTCTAGTGGTATACCTCTAGTAGTAGTAGACCTATGGACGTAGAACTTTACGCGTCCTCGCCTTCGTCTCTATTTATAGCCGAAAACAGCCAATCTCATTATTGTGAGGGGAACTAAGGTGTATGCATATTCATTACATATTCATTACATCAGATAGATAGATATATAGATAGATATGAAATCTTTGAAATAGATATGAAAATTATCATATTTGTTGATTGAAACACAAACACACGGAACATATCGATGTTGTTTTCTGGATGATATTATCAGTTTCGAGTCGGCCAACAATGTAAAATGAAGCCATCAGTGTTCAGATAACAAAAGCGGGAATAAAACTCACTGTTGCACAGGGGTTACAGCGAGATAAAAACCATGATACAGGGGATGTCGAGGAAAAAATAAGACATCATTTGGGAATAAAATAGACAGAAAATGACAACTGACGTTTCATTTAAATTTTGCAGATTGTAGCTATCAGGGACGCAAACGAACCGTATGAATCTCTACAAACGAGAAGTACGATATAGAAACTGTTAGAGTAGAAGAGGTAGTTACATTTGGTTATTTCAACGGCAAAATGCGAATCAAGTTACATGAGTAAATACGGGGAACGAAGGAAAGAAACCTGTCATCTTGTCAGTTGCCATGAAAATACTTGTAGAAAAATTTGAAAACAAAATGTGTTATTCTAGAGAAAAAAATCCTGAGGTATGGGAGAACGAACAAGAAATATTGTGATAAGAGATATTACGCTGATAAAGACGAAATAAAAATTGAATTTCTGTAACGATGTCTTATTATTTACTTTCGAAGTCATGTCTTTCTCTTTGTTGTTCATAAGGTTTCGGTCTGGTGTTGCCTGTTAGGGCTAGGAAGAAACACACGGAAACTCGAAGAATAACAGAACATATATACAAATAAAGAGTGTTAGTAGTCAGCAGATAGAAGTGTATGTCCGAACAGAATAGTTACGTTGCTTCTAGACTGCTTCACGATTGCCTCAAGACTGCCTCCCCGGAAATCATGCAGGTTAGTATTTATTGACGGAAGAAGGATTCATTCCTATAGATAGGGCACCATAACAGGTCGTATTGCTCTCCAGTTTTGCTCGGTTGTGAAGGCATCAATAAACAATAGAATAGAGATTGTTATTTGCTCTAATGGCAGAGTCATTGTGTGATTAATTCCAGAGTTGGTTAGTAAAAACTCAGAGTATATTTGAAACAAGGTTAGTAATAATTTGACAGTACAAAAAAATGAAAATTAGAGATATTTCAAGACATGCACAGCGTAATGATAACTGTCGATTTAAATAGATAACGAATTACGTTAGAAATTTCGAAACAGTAACCTGGATCAAACACATCAGATAAAGTCACAAATGCCAAAACGTAACCTCCAATAGAGTGACTCGTTGGGGCTTCCCACCCACACTAACATTCTCCACTGGCATAGTATGGAAATTCTATATAGAACATGAGCCACATTACAAAACTGATCGTCCGAATCTTGATAAAAAAAAAAGGAGAAGCAAAATCAGGCCAGAGATAGGACAAGAACAGTGAAGATTCGTCAAAGACACTGGAACAAGGAACGCCATAATTATGATTAGGATGCTCTCCGAAAGGGCAATACAAATGAAGAAGGAACTTGTAGCTATGTTTTATCGATTATGTAAAAGTGTTCGACAAAATACGCTACAAGGTATTGATAGAGATGCTCAGCGGCCTCGACATATTTGGGAAAGTCATAAGAGTAATCAAGAATCTCTACTGGCAGCAAACCGCCTGCATACGGACAGGTAACGAATTCAGGAGATTACAAAGACAGATTGGGGGCGTAAGACATGGATGTCTTTTTTCACCGGATCTATTCAACTTGTACAGCCATAATATTCTGAGGACCCTAGATGTTATGCCAGGATTCCTCATGGGAGGTCACAATTTGAACAACATAAGTTACGCAGATTATACAGTGCTGATAGCAGACACTGAAAAGAAACTACAAGACCTCCTACAGAAGGTAACTGAAGAGAGTGGCAAGAAAGGAGTACAAATAAACTGCAAGAAAACCGAATGCATGGTCAACAGCAAAAAGAGCAGCCCAAAATGCCAAATACAGGTAGGGGATACTAAAATAAAGCAGATACAAAAATTCTAATATCAAGGAAGTGTTCTAACAACAGACGGAAAGTGTAACACAGAGACCCGAAGGCGAATTGGCGTGGTAAAGGACTTATTACAGAAGCTGAGTAGAGTATTAAGACAGGAAAATTTCTCTAGAAACAAAGAAAAGAATATTGGATTGCAATGTGATGTCAGTTCTTTAATATGGCAGTGAATACTGGACAATATGAAAGATGAAGGAAAAACTTAAAGCAGTTAAATGTGATTCTGCAGAAGGATGCTGCGGATATCATGGATCAAGTATGTGATGAATGATGAGGTTTTAGAAAGGATGAAAGCGAAAAGGAAATTAATATTGAGCATCAGGAAAATATACCTAAAGTTTCTGGGGCATGCAATGAGGAAGGAGGATTTGGAGAACCTGATATTAACAGGCCAGATAGAGCGAAAAAGAGACAGGGGAAAACAGCGGATAACATATTTCAAATGTCTGAGCAGGTGGATGACAGAACGGAGGTTGCGTGGTGTAACAGGAAAAAGCTTGCTAACAGCCACCAGGCATAGGGAGACGTAGAAAGCCATGATCGCCTACATCTTGGAAGGGCAATGTACATATAAGAAGAAGAAGAAAATATTGAATCCATCGCAAATCAGTTTCTAAGAAAGTTGGTTGACTGTGTCTTTCTAAACAATTTTTCTTACAGATCTGCAAATCTACCATTCATCTATTCTGAGAATATTGCTGGCACATATGGTTTTGGTGCTCTTGCTATATATTTCAAGATCCTTAATTAAATGCGAAAAGAATCAGAAATATTGGTCCTGACTATCGGTCTTGGCTTTAGTCTCTTTTCTACCACCTAAGATTTGTCTCCCTGTGCCTTTTCTATAAATACTTTCATTACATTCGTTCGGATGAGATCTTCGTTATGGTACCCAAACTTTATGAATTTAAGCTCAGTACTAGAGTGGCAACCAGTTCTCATTAATTTGTAGTTCGGATGGCGAGATGTAACCGTAAGTTCTATGCTAACAATTTATTTTCTCGCACTTCTTGCCTGTGGAAATCACTTCCCTCTCCATGCTTGCCACTCAACATTAATCATCAAAACTTTCAATGCAATGTCGTTCGCTGTCTACTGTCCTCTTGGTAACTTCTCTATTGTTCTCTCTTAGTAATGTTACTGTTTTCTAATTACGCCACGCTCAGTAACCCTTTGTGTTTAAGTGGCTTTACTACCTTGCTGGAGGTGAAATCGATTAAAAAATAGCGTGAGAACAACATGAAAAAAATGACACTGATGTACAAATATACAAAGCACAGCATATTCATCATAGCACTGACTCTGAATCTATATAGATAAAAGGTAAGGTATTTGTATGCGTGTCTGTCTGTCTGCATGTATGTATGTATGTATGTATGTATGTATGTATATCCTTTATACAAATCCACATAAAATAACCTATAATCATTAAAAAATAAGTATCAATGTCATTTACTGTTATGTCGCCAAGTATAAATGAATAACTCAACAACAGAATCAGAATATAAGTTGTATTCCGCGGAAAGACGGTTAGTATGTACAGAAGTGATTAGTAATATTTACAATAGAAAGATACAAGAGTCCAATCCGTCGTAAGACGTGTGTATACGTGATTACTTCCGGTACGCCACCGGAAGTGTGACTTACTCTTCACTGACTCGCACTGACTCTTCAGTAACTCATTAGAGACTCTCAAGTGACTCTCTACGACATTATTTAGCTGTCCCTCCCAGTAAGGGCAACATATGACACATGGTCAGTTTATATCTGGGCTTTCCGGGCTATATGGCCCGGCCAAAACATGTCTGTCTATTTTTGCCCAGTCGTGGTTCTACCCTTCGGCGGCCAACACGGATGGATTGCTCTCTGCTCGGAAGCAGAGAGCGCCCTCTACCTGAAGGCAGAGAGCTGACAGTGTCGTAGAGTCGTCAGTCTAGTGACTCTCTACGACTGTATTTACTAGCCTTCCCACGTAGGCTGGATGTGACACATGGTCATTTTATAGTGGGTATTCCCGGCCATATAGCTGGGCCAAAAAATGTCTGTCTATTTTTGCCCAGTTGTGGTTCTACCCTTCGGCGGAACCACGACTGGGTTATTGCTCTCTGCTCGGAAGCAGAGAGCGCCCTCTACCCGAAGTCAGAGATCTGACAGTGTCGTAGAGTCGTCAGTCTAGTGACTCTCTACGACTGTATTTACTAGCCTTCCCACGTAGGTTGGATGTGACACATGGTCATTTTATAGTGGGTATTCCCGGCCATATAGCTGGGCCAAAAAATGTCTGTCTATTTTTGCTCAGTTGTGGTTCTACCCTTCGGCGGAACCACGACTGGGTTATTGCTCTCTGCTCGGAAGCAGAGAGCGCCCTATACCCGAAGGAAGAGTGCTGACAGTGTCGTAGAGTCGTCAGTCTAGTGACTCTCTACGACTGTATTTACTAGCCTTCCCACGTAGGCTGGATGTGACACATGGTCATTTTATAGTGGGCATTCCCGGCCATATAGCCGGGCCAAAAAATACCTGTCTATTTTTCCCCAGTCGTGGTTCTACCCTTCGGCGGAACCACGACTGGGTTATTGCTCTCTGCTCGGAAGCAGAGAGCGCCCTCTACGCTAGTCTAGTGACTCTCTACGACTGTATTTACTAGCCTTCCCACGTAGGCTGGATGTGACACATGGTCATTTTATAGTGGGTATTCCCGGCCATATAGCCGGGCCAAAAAATATCTGTCTATTTTTGCCCAGTCGTGGTTCTACCCTTCGGCGGAACCACGACTGGGTTATTGCTCTCTGCTCGGAAGCAGAGCGCCCTCTACCTGAAGGCAGAGAGCTGACAGTGTCGTAGAGTCGTCAGTCTAGCGACTCTCTACGACCCCCTTGTAGAGAATCCACCATTGCTATATATAGCAATGGGAACAGTCCATTTGTATTCAAATAGGAGCGGCGCCCTAACATTTACAAAACATTAACAAGGAATACATTTTGGAGGAGTTTCTTTTTCGTGCGACTCTTCGCCTGATTTTCAGAATTGAATTATAATTTTCATTATTATTTTGAAATAAAAAAGTAAAATCGGATTTTTACTCTTTTTGAAAGCAAACTAAAAATCTATATTTAAACTTAACTATAAAAATAATTATGTAACTTTTTTCGTTCGTTTTTTTTTTTAAGCTCCATATGAAATAGTAGTCGGAAGAACACTTGTAACATCATCGATCTACTCCCACTTTGACACACTTTCCTACTAAAAAGATACACCCATAATTAAAACAGAAATTAGTTATTTTAATAATTACGTTAATTTTTATCCGATTTTCACCAAACTTCGCAGAAATATTCTTTAGGATTCCGGTCAGGTCATGGGCTGCTTTTTTCCGATTTTTCCCCGATATCTGAAATCGATACCCCGATATCAGATCAGGTCTGATCAAAATCAGGATTTCAGTCATTTAATCGTGGATCTTGCTGCTGAATTTGCTCTAACTTGATAGTTACAGTTTTTATTCTCAAGCATTAGTAGATCTTTTCAGACGACTCATTATCCCCTATATCAGAAATCGATACCCCCGATATTCTATCGAATCTGATCAAAATTCAATATTCAGCCATCAATACTGCTCATTTTCTCCAATTTTACTCACGATGGGTACGATAAGTTTTCATGGGCTTACTTAGGCTAGTTTATCCTTCTATGACCTATTTGACTTCGATATTGAAAATCAATACCCCGATATCCTATCCGGTCAGATCAAAATCAGTTTTTCAGCGCTTTGATTTTGTCTTTTTGGCTTCAGGGTTTGCTCTAACTAGGTATAATTTTAGTTCTTTGTCTCAGCTATGATACCATTTACTCAGAGACTTATTTAGCCTTCAAAATTAAGTTTGCGACGGAAAACTTATTTGACATCGATATCGATATTTGACTTAGATTCATTCATTTTAGTAAGTTCTACGGCTTCAAGATCAACCTTTCAACCTACGTTTTTTGTGCCAACGTCCAAAGAGTCTGAGCTTCAGGTCCATGGATTAGTTTTAAAGCTTCCGTTACACCCGAGCAACGCTGGGCTATATTGCTAGTAGTGTATATAAGGCAAGCTTATCTCAATCAAGTTTGCGCCAGATGGTAACAAATTTGATAAAAGCATTTGACTATATTTCTGTGATGAGGTAGTATTTACAGTATTTACCTTATTCGGACTATTCTCCTCATCTTTGTTGCCATTTGTACGACGTTTCAACCGTTGCACACTCCGGCTTTCTTCAGGTGCTAAGAATTTCGAACCGAACTCTTTATTACTATCACTGGGGTACATCATCCTCATCCCTTGCGTAGTATTGCCTTGACTGGAAATCATGAGTTATCTCCCCCTAACCCTGCAAGTTACTTGTTTGCCAATGCTGTAGCCTGGTATTGAACTCGCAACTCTTTGGGTCAAGTCACATGAACTAACCAAGGACTATATTCTAAACAGCTGATCACTTCATAAGTGGTATCTAGAGATATTTTCAAATATGTTAACATGTTTCTATCAAATGTTCTTCGATGTTGGGTGGTCTTGAATGTCTCTATGCTACTGCAATATTGCCTTGGCTGCTGCATCATTCAACCTTTTAAAAAAATCTCTCTCGACTTTACGGTCTTTCATGACGTAAGATGTCTAATAGGTGATATACATGACTGCTTTTGGACAGATAAGTGATTGATGAATGTGTAACACTAAACGGGCCAAGACATATAAAAAAAACATATAAATGTTCACAATTTTATTCAATTAAGGTTATAAGCCATGAGAGACATAACTGATGAAGCATTCGTTTTTTTTTTATATTATTGCTATCTACTAAATCTACGGAAAGCCAGATAGCGGTGTGTTGTTATGGCTAGATTTTATTGATTTGTTTTTCTACCTCCTATAGCATCACTAGCGTTCCATAGGGGAAGTTCTTCTTAGTGTGTAGGCTGTACTTAGCTAGACATTATCATTATTGTTATTTCGAATTCTTATATAGTCACACTACCTACCAAATCTGATAGGAGACTTAAGACAGGTTAGTGGTGTAGGCCTATATTTTATTTGTTTTTCTATCTCCCATAACACCCATAGCGTTACATAGACAAAGTTCTTTTTAGAATGTGAGCTGTACTTACCAAGACAATTTTATTTACATCTCTTAAGCTGGGATTTCTAGGAATTTTTTTCAATGTTTTGTTGTGCTCCTTTTCTAATTCCAAACGCACCTATTATCACTGGTACTATTCTTGTTTTCAGTTTCCACAATTTCTATTTCAAATTTGCAAGTCTTTATACTTTGATAGTTTTTCAAAATCCTTGGTTACTATGTTACAATAGGTTGGATGGTTTTTTTTACAATAATGTTCAGCTTTTTTGCTTAATTTTCTTATCTGTGTAGATAGTGTAATTCCATAGAATAGTGACGTCTTCTGATTCTATAAGCGGTACTGGGTGATGTTCATACCAGAGTGTGTTCATATATTTTAAAAGTGTTTTAATTTTGTCTAGTATGCATATTGCCTTAATCTATCGTGACGACTTTTTATATTAATTTGGAACAAGTACAGAACATCCTGAGATTACATGGTCTATGATTTCCTGGTATTTGTTATAGAAAATGCATTTTCGATCCACATTTTTATGTGTGATATTTGCCTAATAATTTCTAATGAAAAACCTCTGGTTTTGCACTGCAAGAATAAGACTTCAGTTTCAGACTTTAATCCAGATGCACGTAACCATCGATGAGTATTAACTTCATGAACATTGGGTTTATGAGCGCGTTTGGGATATTCGACATGCAGAGGTTTGTCTTGCCAGCTTAGTTTAATCTATTCAAGGGCTTTATCCATTTCTTTCTTCTTTAATGTTTTTGCTGCAAAGACTAGTTCTTGTCTTCTGTTTTGGGTTTTCTATAGAATCTAATAAATGTAAATCTGGTTTGTATTCAATGCTTTCTTTCATTGTTGAATATTTTTCTTTTGTTTTCATGTTGTTTGACAAATTATATCATCCAGTTCTTTATTGTTCTCAAGTATGCTAGTAAGCCAATAGTTGTTGCCTTGTATGACAATTCTAGCTGAATAAGACCTCTTCCACATTCTTCACGGGGTATGTATGGAGGGTTTTCATTAGTCTTTGGATGATGCATCTTAAGCTTAAAAAGAAGTTTTCTTTTTAATCCATTCGTTTGATTTCATTTAGAGTTCAGTTCAAGATGTTGAACTATATTGACCAGCTGGTGTTGCAAGGTTATTCAAGGTTCTAATTCTGTTCTGAGAATTCAATTCAGTTCTTAAAGGCATACATTTTACTCCATAATTCTCTCATTTTTATGCATAATTTCTTCACCCTGATTTACACCTAGGTACTTATTCGCTTCTTGCTCTAAATGTTTTCTTGTTACACCAGAGTCTAAGCTAATGGTCGCCCAAGCGTGGATTAAGTATAGTAATTAACTGACTGACCAATGTTCCCACTTGCCACGTTATTTGTTTATATCATGACTAGCAGTATAGCCCGGCATTGCTCGGGTGTAATGAAAGCTTTAAAACTAATCCATAGTCCTGGATCTCAGACTCCTTGGACGTTGGCACGAAAGACTAAAAAGCAAAAGTTGTTTCCAGTTAAAGCGATACTGTAGACTGAAAGAAAAATGAATGGATGTAAGTCAAATTTTGATTTCCTGGTATCGATATCAAATAAGAATTTTTCGTAGTAAACTGAATTTTGAAGGCTAAATAAGTCCTCTGAGTAAGTAGTATCATGGCTGAGACTAAGAATTACAATTATACCTATTTAGAGCCAAACCCGAAACAAAAATTGAAATAAAAGGGCAGAAAAAATACAGACATACAGGCAGATAAACAGACACACACACAAACACCTTACCTTTTATATATATATATATTATCGATTTTCTGCACTATTGTAAGAACTGCAACCTTGAAACTTTTGAATATCGTTTCTTATGTTTTTGTCTCTCAGTGTATCAAATTTGATTAAAATCGGACCACTCATTCTATAACCCGATTTTTTCGATTATCGATTTTCAATATTTATCAGGGGGTATCTCGACACAAAACTAGCTAAGAACACTCGCAGCCGCGTATAGTACAACTGTGTAAATTTTCAAAAAAATCGGTTCAGCTGTTGGAGTCTATAGGTAACGGATACACACACACACAGACACACACACACGCACAGAGACAAAGTTCCATTTATAAATAAGTTTAGATTAGATTAGATATCTACTGAAGTCGTTTCCTGTGTGTACGCAGAAAGTTTTTTACCAATACAGGTTCTTGATTATTGCTAGGGTATGCGTTGTAGTGCAGTTGATATCGTCTCAGAACGAGAAATCGGGAAGCTGAGTTTGAATTCCAGTTGAATTCCTTGCATTCACTTACGCGCAAATACCCTTGGGAAAGGTATTAATCCATATATTTCTTTAAGTTATGGGTTAAATAACAGGACAAATTGGATTCTATAGCGTTGCCTGGCAACCAGTCTACCGCAGAAAGCAATGGGAACTTACTGCGCGATAATCTTCTGCCTAGTCAGTCATGATCGCCCAAAGCGTGTATCACGTATGGCACTTAACTGACTGACTGATTATTGTAATGTCCTTTCCGAAAATATCAATTTTGCTGGCCGTCTCCATTAGGTCTTTGAGGCTTACTTTGTCGAATGCCTTTGCTTAGTCTTCTTCTTGTGCCCTGTCCCTTCAGAACGTAGGCGATTATGGTTCTCCACGTCTCCCTATCCCTGGTGGCTTTTAGTATGTTTCCTCCTGTTACACCTCGCAACCCCAGTTGCGTCATCCACCTGATCAGGCCCTGCAAATATATTACCCGCTGCCTCTTTTTCCTTCTATCTGGCCCGTCAGTATCAGGTTCTCCAAGCTCTCCTTCCTCACTGCATGTCCCAGGAACTTCAGTTGTATCTTCCTGATGCTCACTATTAATTTCCTTTTCGATGCCATTCTTTCCAACACCTCATCGTTGCTTACATGCTCAGTCCACGATATCAGCAGCATCCTTCTGTAGAACCACATTTCCGCTGCTTCAAGTTTTGTCCTCATTTTCGAGTCTATTAAACACAAATACACGTCCTTCTGCATTTGCACCACGATTTCTTATAACATTCTAAGCATAAATATCGCGTTCTTTGTTCCAGGGTCTTTGACGAAACCGCACTATTCTTGTCCTATTTCTAGTCTCATTCTGCTGTGCTCTCTATCCATCTGAATTCTGATGATGACTTTTGTTACGTAAACAAAGCTGATTGTTCGGTGATGTTCGCATTCGATTTCACCTGGCTTCTAGGAAAATAGATCTGCTTAGGTATTCCGGGATATTGCTGCTCTTGTAGATTTCGTTTATTATTTATGTGATTTTGCCTTCTGCGAAATTGTCTAAGGCTTCTAGCAACTCTATTACAATACCGTCTGTTTCTGCTGCTTTGTTCCTATTCCTTTTGGGCAGGGCAGTTTCTACCCCGGAATTTAATATTACTAGCCCGTCAGTGATTTTCAGTATCGTTGATTACTTTTTTCTTGTCGTGGAAAAGATCTCCTATATATTCTTCCCACCGTTGAAGTATTTCCTCTTTCTCTGATTTGGGAGTTCTGTTTTTAGATTTAATACATCCTGTTGAGGAGAAGGTCTTTGTTCTGCTAGTTCTTTCTTTTTTATGCATGTCTCCTATTTTACGATGTGTGTTGTGGTGCAGTGAATATCAGCTCGGAAGGAGAAATCGGGGAGCCGAGTTCGAATTCCAGTTGAATTACTCGCATTCACTTACGCGCAAATACCCTTGAGAAAGTTATGAATCCGTCTCTTCCCTCCAGTTATAGGTTAAATATCAGGGCAGATTGGGTTCTACAGCCTTGGCTGGCAACCAGTCTACCATAGAAAGTAATGCCAACCTACTGCAGGATAATCTTCTGCCTAGTCAGTCATGTCTCTTTCGAGACATGAGCGCCCAAGCGTGTATCAGGTATGGCACTTAACTGACTGACTGACTGACTCTTTTAGTAGTCATGTTCATTCTCTATATCTGCACATTTAATTATTCCTCTTTAGCCTGTCTGCATTTACTCTTTATTTCCTTGTGTAGTTTCCTGTTTTACGTTCCATATCTAGTCATTGTTTTCTGGCGCTTTTGCATCATATCGAGAATCTCATAATTCGATTTCTGCTATGGTCACACTACCTACCAAGTCTGTAGAAAGACCTAATGCATTCCTAGCGTTACATAGACAAATGATTCCTTAGTGTGCGGGATTATTATTATTATTATTATTATTATTATTTCTGTTGTATATTCATTTCTTCCCAGGTTATAATCGGAGACTTAAGTTCAGAAATTAGATCAGAAAAATTCTTAATATTAATATTAATATTATTTTTATTATTATTTCTTTTAATTTCTGTTGTGTACTCATTTTATCCCGAGCTTTTAATGTTATCATGTCATTATTATTATTATTATTATTATTATTATTATTATTATTATGACATTTTTCATCATATTTCGATTTCTGCTTTGGTCTCACTACCAACCAAGTCTGCGGGGAGACCTAAGGCAGGTCGTGGCGTGTTGTTATGGCTCCACTTCATGTTTTTCTATCTTCCCTATCATCCCTAGCATTACATAGATAAAGTTTTCCTTAGTGTGTGGGCTGTACTTAATAAGACAATTTTTTGTATATCTCTTAAGCTGGGGTTTCCAGGGATTCTTTCAATGTGTTGTTTTGTTCCATTTTTTATCATTCCAAGTGCACCTACTATCACTGGCACAACTCTTGTTTTCAATTTCCACATTTTTCTATTTCAATTTCCAGGTCTTTATATTTTGACAGTTTTTCAAATTCCTTGATTGCTATGTTACAATCCGCTGGACAAGCCATATCAATTAATAGACAAGTTTTCTCCTTCTGGTTTTTAACAATAATGTCTGGCCTGTTTGCTTCAATTTTTCTGTCTGTGTAGATGGTGTAATCCCATAGAATGGTTACATCTTCTATTTCTGTAACCGGTGCTGGATGATGTTCATACCACTGTTTGTTTACAGCTTTTCCATAATGTTTGCACATTGCCCAATGTAAATATTGCCCAACTCTATCGTGGCGATTTTTATATTCGTTTGGGGCAAGCACAGAACAGCCTGAGATTAGGTGGTCTATTGTTTCTTGGTGTTTATCACAAAACCTGCATTTTGGATCCATATTATTATGCATAATATTTGCCTGAAAGTTTCTCGTGAAAAGACTTTGGTCTTGTGCTGCAAGTATAAATCCTTCAGTTTCAGACTTTAATCCAGATGCACGTAACCATCGATGAGTATTAACTTTGTCAACATTGGATTTATTGGCACGTACTGGATATTGGCCATGCAGAGGTTTGTCTTGCCAGCGCTGTTTCATCTGTTCAAGAGCTTTATCTTTGGCTTTCATTTTCATATTTTTTGCCGCAATAGTTGGTTCTTGGCTTCTGTTTTGCTTTTCTACAGAATCTACTAACTGTAAATCTTGTTTGTATTTACTGCCTTCTTTTATTATTGAATATTTTTTCTTTCTTTCTTCATGTTGCCTTACTAATTGTATCATCCAATCCTTTGTTGTTTCTATGTATGTTAGTAAGCCAATAGTTGTTGTCTTGTATGACAATTCCAGCTGAATAAGACCCCTTCCACCTTCTTTACGGGGTATGTATAGACGGTCTACATCAGCCTTTGGATGATGCATCTTATGCTTAGAAAGAAGCTTTCTTGTTTTAGCATCCATTCGCCTGATGTCGTTTAGAGTCCAGTTTAAGATGTTGAAGCTATATTGGACAACTGGGATTGCAAGGCTATTAATGGCCATAACTCTATTCTGTGAATTTAATTCAGTTTTTAATATCATTCGTAGCCTTCTATAGTACTCTTTACGCACTATTTCTTTCATTTTTTTATGGTGAATGTTTTCGCTCTCATTTACACCTAGGTATTTATAAGCTTCTTCTGGTTTCAATTCTTTTATTGTTACAGCAGGGTCTAGGCTAATTGAGGATGTTTCTTGTAGTGATCCACGTAAAACTGTAGCTTTAGCACATTTATTCAAATTAAATTTCATTCCAATGTCTTCGCTGAAGCATTTTACAGTTTGCAGAAGACCTTCCAGCTCATTATCATTCTTAGCATATAACTTTAAGTCATCCATGTAAAATAGATGGCTTATTTTCTTTTGGCCTATTTTATAACCACATTCTGTCTTATTAAGTTGACTGGTTAGTGCTATTAATGATATGCAGAATAGTAAGGGAGATAAAGAATCACCTTGAAATATACCTCTTTTGATGTTTATTTCATCAGACTTATATGTTCCATTTATATGATTGAGGTAAAGGGTTGTTTTCCATATAGACATGCACTGTTTGATGAAATTGATGATGACGGGCGATATCTTGTATATATTTAAAGTCTTTAAAATCCAGTCATGTGGCACACTATCGAATGCCTTTCGATAGTCTATCCAGGCTGTACTAAGATTTTTCTTTGTACTGTAGCAGTTTTCCAGGATCATTTTGTTAATCAGCAATTGGTCTTTACAACCATAACAGCCACGTTTGCACCCTTTTTGTTCAAGCGGTAACATGTCATTTCTTTCTAAGAATAAATATGTCTGCTTTGTTAAAATAGATGTTAATAGTTTATATGTTGTCGGAAGACATGTAATTGGTCGGTAGTTTTTCGGATTTTTTGTGTCACCATTCTTGGGTAGAAGAAATGTGATTCCTTTTGTCAACCATGCAGGAATTTTAGTGGGATCGTCAACCATTTCTTGAAGTTCTTTGGCTAGTTTTTTATGTGATGCGCTTAAATAATATAGCCAAAAGTTAGGAATTTTATCTATACCTGGGAATTTCCAATTGTGTGTTTTTTTTAGTGCATATTTAACATCATCTTCTGTAATTCCAGACCATGTCTGTTCGGGTTTATTTTTCATTCGTTCTGTCTCTTGCGTAATCCAATGTACTTCCTTGCTAAGTTCTTTAGGGCAAGCCCATATCTTTTCCCAGAACTGTGTGACTTCTTCCATTCTGGGGGGTACTGTCACTTCAATTCTTTTTTTACCTTTATTCTTTTTTACCTTTATTCTTTTTTACCTTTATTCTTTTATTATTATTATTATTATTATTATTATTATTATTATTATTATGTCATTTTTCATCATAATTCGATTTCTGCTATGGTCACCCTACCTACCTTGCGTTACACAGACAAACTTCTCCTTAGTGTGTGGGCTGTACTTAACAAGACAATTTCTTTGTACATCTCTTAAGCTGGGATTTTCAAAGATTCTTTGTTTTTTCCATTTTTTATCGTTCCAAGTGTACCATTATTATTATAATATTGTTATTATTATTGTTGTATTTTATTATTGTTGATGTTATTATTGTTATTATTATTTTTGTTGTTGTTGCTGCTGCTACTCTGAAATCATATATTACAAATAATAAAAATATTTTCGGATTTTGAAATCGTCACAGTGATTTTCTGTTCTGATTGCGATAAGATAATGAAAAAATCATCCCTTCTCTTCGGGGGCCAGACCCAAGATTAGAAAAATCGTTCAAAGAGAAAATTCACAAAGATAAGAAATAATTAAATCGTAGAAAAGAATTCTATCTGAACTTTGTTAAAAGTTTATCAAAGAGTAACTTTTGAGTTTGAGATAAGAATGTTTTAAGGAAAACCTGTGAACAAATGAACAGTGGGCCACTAATGAACAACCAATAGAAAAAAATAATGAAAACAAACATAAATCACACCTTTTCTTTTTTAATTCTGAAACTGTAACGCAAACATATGAACTTAATTAAGATTCTTGTATAATGTTTTTTCTGACGCCCCGAGGTTCTACGATAAATTATTTTCATTATTCCATACGGTTAATTTTGACTAAACTTTTTGCTTATTTCTCTTTCTTTTATTCTCAATATATATATATATATATATATATATGTGTGTGTGTATGTGTGTGTGTGTGTGTGTGTGTGTGTGTGTGCTAGTTATGGATGGAATAAAATTAAAAAGTACTCAATATAAAGTAGAGTAAATAATATCTCGCAATCAGTACCATCATTTGACAAGACACAAGACGTGCTAAAACTAAGTAGCTATTTTGTAGTGATATTATAACATACTTACATTATAATTTTATATATATATATATATATATATATATATATATATATATATATGGGTGTGTCTGTGCCGGTGTGTCTGTGTGAGTGTGTATGTATATATATATATACATATATATATATATATTATCAAAGTTTGACAAATTAAACAGCAAGAATTCAGAAAAAAAGATTTAGTTTCGTACGTTCGCATCCATACCACATGATTTTGTTTCATCTCGTAGAGTAACGATATTCAATATGGGCTATTTGGTTAAGTTTCTGGCTTGAACGAACCATTTTTAAATGGGCCTGGAGTTTGCACAAGGAAAAAGAGATGGGCTTTGAAATTCATATTTTAACTTGGTAAAATTATAGAAACATAAATTTCTTTAATTTATTTTTCAAAGCAAATAATTCAGAAATTATTAAAATAAGATTTTCGATGTTTTCTTGTAATTAATTATATTTTCAAATTTATTTGAAACATTTTTTTGTTTTATTGTATGCTATTAGGAAGAATTTGCATTCATTTTATTTTTCAATTAATTCATACAACAATATTTTAGCCGTTTAATGCAAGCCATTCTGTTGCAATACGACAGAATTTAATTTACAAAGTTAATTTTTTAAATTCTTAAATCAATTTATCTGTATTGTATCAGTACTATGGTGTACCATATACTCCTGATTTTGACAGTTTGTATTGGACTACATCTTATCAGTAGCCTATGATCGCCTTAAATAAAATGTATGTAATCTAGAAATCTGTTCGACTAGACAACCCCAAAAAAATCAACGTCCGCACTAATGTAGAGTCGGCTTTAATGTATGGTGCCACTGCTTGGACATTCATTGCGCCTAAGCTTCCTACGGATATCGTGGACTGAGCATACAAGCAACGATGAGGTGTTAGAAAGAATGGCAACAAAAAGGAAATTGATACTGAGCATCAGGAAGAGACAACTGAAGTTCCTGGGACATGCAATGAAGGAAGGAGAGCCTGGAGAACCTGATACTGATTGGACAGATAGAAGGAAGGAGAGACAGAGGAAGGCAGCGGATAACACATTTGCAGGGCCTGATCAGGTGGATGACGGAACGGGGTTGCCAGGAGCAACAGGAGCAAATATACTAAGAGGCACAAGGGATAGGGAGACGTGGAGAGCCATGATCGCTTATGTCCTGAAGGGACAGGGCACATAGAAGAAGAAGAAGCTAGATGAAACCTATACTAGGATGCTAAAAGATATACTTAACGTGTTTGGAGAAACATCCAACTAAATCACAACTCTACTGACGCATCACTGATATTTCTACAATATGTGAACTCAGAATAGGCTTTTCAAGACATTACTGATGAGAAAAACTAAAACTTGCAAGTGATCTATTGCTATGGACACCTAACCATGTCACAAGAAGTGTTGGTAGTCAAGAAACTACTTACATTCACCAACTATATATATTTTGTATTTATTTCTGAGATGAGAGATCTTCAATAATATTGGAATTATTTTGAACTTTTGTTCTCATCTTGGTTGATATAAGTGTTATAATAAAATCAACGTTTCGATCAAGTACCCATCATCATCAGGTGTCCATAGATTGGCTGATGTGGATTATCTTCTTGATTATTGCTAAATATCCTGTGAAATCAATTATGGTTCTTTCATGTTGGAATTTGGTTCGCCACAAGGATCTAACTCATGTATAACCAATTACTATATTCACTACGCCACTGACCCGAGGGATTTCATGGTGTATTTTTGGAGCCTTTTATATTCAGCATCAGATGGATTTTGACAACTGGATTATGTTAGTGGGTTCCTGCCACTTGTCATAATTTGCCTTTATTGTTGAGATGAGTAATTTTCAATTTTCCTTGAATTATTTCGAACTTTTGTTTTCATCTTGTTTGATATATGTGTTATAATAGACACAATGTCTCATCAGCCAATCTATGGACAACTGATGATGACTAGAGGGTACTTGGTCAAAACGTTGTGTCTATTATAACATCTATATCAACCAAGACGTTAACAAGAGTTCGAAATAATTCCAAAGATTAACTATATATATATATTAAATATTATTTAATCCACTGTGCACGCTACCATAAAGTAAAATATGCTCGTGTACTTAAAATTGTGAGTTGTGGTACAGTGGATATCGGCTCGGAACGAGAAATAGGGGAGCCGAGTTCGAATTCCAGTTGAATCCATTGTATTCACTTACGCGCAAATACCCTTGGGAAAGGTATTAATCCGTCTCTTCCTTCCAGTTATGGGTTAAATAGCAGGACAGATTGGGTTCTATAAGCTTGGTCGGAAACCAGTCTACCGCAGAAAGCAATGGCAACCTACTGCGGGATAATCTTCTGCCCAGTCAGTCATGTCTCTTTCGAGACATGATCGCCCAAGCAACAGTAATCTGTTTCCCATTCATCGCAAAACAAAAGGCTCATAAATAATCTTTGTCGCCATTTGTAAGACGTTTCGGCCGTTGCACACTCCGGCCTTCTTCAGGTGCTAAGAATTTCGAATCGAATCATTTATTAGAATCACTGGGGTATATAAAATTCATTCCTTGCGTAGTAGTGCTTATTCTGGAAGTCATGTCCCTCTAACCCTATAAGTTACTTGTTCACTACTGCTGTAGCCTGGTATTGAACTCACAACTCTTTGGATCAACTCATAGGAACTAATCAATCTCTATATTAACAAAGATAAGGAAAACATTCCGAATAATTTAAATCCTAAATCTAATAATTTAAAACTAAATCTTAAAAAAAAAAGTTTTACTTTCGTACATGACTTAAATTCGCATCCATACCATATGAGTTTGCTTTATCTCGTAGAGTAGTGATTTTCAATACGGGCTCTTTGGTTAAGTTTTTGGCTTGAACGACATTTTTGTTAATGGGCCTGGATTTTGCACAAGGAAAATAGAAAAAGTTCTACCCAATTTCTGAAATATAGACAAATACTAAAGGCTCATAAACATTTCAAAATCGAAAGTAGAGTTTCCTGACAGACACAACAAAACGAAATATATTGTTCTACCCACTTAAACTATCGTAACTATAACAGAAAATAATTTATTTAAGCATAACATAACGTTATATCGACTCGGAACGAGAAACCGGGGAGCCGAGGTTCGAATTCCAGTTGAATCCATTGTATTCACTTACGCGCAAAAACCCTTGCGAAATGTATTAATCCGTCTCTTCCTTCCAGTTATGGGTTAAATAGCAGGACAGACTGGATTCTATCGCCTTGGTCGGCAACCAGTCTATCGCAGAAAGCAATGGCAACCAACTGCGGGATAATCTTCTGCCCAGTCAGTCATGTCGCTTTCGAGACATGATCGCCCAAGCGTTTATCATGTATGTCACTTAACTGACTGAACGTTACAACTTCTTGTAAAACAACAAAAACACTTGATAGTACAAAATAATATTTTTTAATCATTTCATCCCAAGCAAAGCATTACTGCCACTGGTGTTCAGGGGGCTACATAAAAAGAGAGTGAAGGGTTACATAGGAGGAGAGCGAGGACAAAGAGGAATCGAAGAGCTACCGGTTTCAGCGTGGGTTAGAGAATGGGCAAGAGGAGGATGATAATATTGGTGCGAAGAGATTTGCTTGA
Organism: Ascarosepion bandense; assembly: GCA_037127315.1. NCBI lineage: Eukaryota > Metazoa > Mollusca > Cephalopoda > Sepiida > Sepiidae > Ascarosepion > Ascarosepion bandense. The sequence continues at coordinate 553,183 of JBBBDQ010000228.1, read as the reverse complement.
GAGTAGAATGAAAAAGAGAGACGAACAGGATAGAAGGGGATGTTGGGGATAGAATAAGAGAAGTATGGTGTCACGGAGGATAAGAGATGGCAATTGAATGTTGCATTTAAAAATGTGAAGCTAAAACTTAAAGGCGGAATTTGTTCTTTTACCTGTAATAATTATCGTAGGAAATACATTAGAGAAAACTTATGGAATTTAAAAAGATGGCTATACGAAGACAAAAGCAGTCTTTTACAAAACAAAACAAAACACTAAACGCATTATGAATCACAACGCCCTTATTAGTTTTGGTTTAAAAATGTTAGCACTAAGCTAAAAGAAGAAGCAATTTATTGAGACGTAAATGAATAGAAAATGCTTTCGTCGTGATACATGTTCTGTATGGCAGCAAAGTGTGAACAAACTCTTGAAAAATGGGGAAGAAACTTCAAGCAACAGAAATACAGAAAGATGCTTAAGATACTATGGACATAACCCATGAGCAACAACGTTTTGAAAACAAAAGAAACAAAAAGGAAGCTTATACATAACACCAAAGATAAGCAGTTTAAATTCTGGGTGCTCGAAATAAGAAAAGAGGGTTTGGAAAACCTGATACTCACAGGGCGGTTGGAGGAAAGGAAAACAGCGTGTAACGTACTTGATGAGCTTGAAAAATGGTTTGAAAGAAGCAACAAAAAACTTATGAAGAGCTAGAAGGGTCAGAAATATGTGGAGGGCCATGATTGTCTACGTCCTGAAGAGGTATGGCAAATACAAGAAGAAAAGAAGGTTTAGTCTAGCATTTTAATTTTCTTTTATTGATAAATTTCTTATTCTTTGCACAAGTTAAATTTTTAAAATGATCTCGTTAAATAAATATAAATATTTAAAAGAGCTCTTTTAAAGAATCTATTTTTAAAAACACTCTTTTGAAACATTTAGAATTTTTTCCTCCTTTAAAAAATGTATTGGATGCAAAATTAATTTTCAAAAGTTTTATGTCATTTTCTGAAAAAGAAATATAAAATACTTGATGTATTTTTCTTCATTCACTTTCCACGTCTACGCAGGAAAACAATTTTTGAAACTTTTTTTTACTGTCTTCGCCAAGAGATTTTGTGCACAAAGATTTGAACAAAATTCCTTAACTTGAGTAACACACAGCTATTTATATTTCTCACTCATCGAGGTAATGTGATGGTTAAAAAGCTTGTCTCACACGATCAATTACGCCTGAGTAATGAGTTCGATCTTTCGTGGGTGATCTATACATTCAGCCTTGTGCTACATGAAAGCTACACTTACGAAATCGTTGTATTAATCACTTTCTTTTCTCTTTCTTTCTTGGAAAGATACTAAGAAAGAAGTGATGTATATTTAAGCGTACCACACCACAGTTTTAAGACAGGCATTATATTATAAACGCATACTAGAAAGAGAAGTGTTAAAATGCAAGATAGTAATATTTGAAATAATTAAAATTTGTGACAGAAAAAAAAAACAAGAGGTTATAGCTTAGTGGCAAAAAAAAAAAAACAAAAATAAATGAAAGACATGAAGTAAGATTGTATTTTTAAAATAAAATAAGCTAAATAGTCTGTAGACGCAGAAAAGTAGAACTGATTTTGCGTGTTCAAGTTTCTTTTATTTCTTATGGAAAAATCCAAAACGAATTTGTTGCGAAGCACCTGCTCAACGGACTGGAAGCTATTTTGTGTTTGGAAAAATCGTTGTAATATTTTAGTGTATCGGAAAGCAAAATATGACAAAGACCGAGTTGTTTGTCTTTCTTCATCTGCCGCTAACAGGAAAGAAGAAAATGGATTGTAATAGGAATTTTTTAAAATGTTGTCAGCAAGATGCTTGTTCTACATGATAAAAATCTGGAAAAAAATAGCAGTTGTTGTACACACTTCAGCGTGAACGAGATTCAAGTGCTGCGATAGCTTTTCTTTCGATAAAATAAAGCAACTCTCAAAAGCTGCTTTGATTCAACCGTATGCTTTATTATAACTGTTTATTTTCCTCACTTTTCTCCATTCCTGCCTTCTGCAATTTTCAAAATTTAAAAGTAACTCCATTTTCTGTCTTTCTGAAAACCGTTCATTTATCGTCCTTCTTTCTTTACAAAAGTCTTCTCATTTTCTTTCACACCCAGTAACCTCTTGAATCCTAGTGACACTATCACCTTACTTGGAGTGAGGTTGAGTTTGAGTTTGTTTAACGGCATATCAACCTCTGTGGGTTATTTAATGCCAAAAAGGAGGGGTTTCAAGGTATTTTTTTAATGTTTGGTTATAATGAGAAGGTTGATTTAGTCAGATTTTAATGAAATTTTTTTTGTTTTTATTGTTTTTTTTAGAAAACTGAAAACGTCTTCTAGTTTTGTATTCACAAATGTTTTGCTGAGAATAATTTTTTTCCGTAAAAAATGTGTTATGGTAATATTTTTCCTTCAAAAGTGTATGCTTTTGTACAACAGTCTATTATTATATATATGTTTCTATAAAAGTGTATTTTTTACACTTTCATAGTGTTTTAACCCCAGTTTGGGGGGTTAACTATTTGCCCATAGCTGGGACCCCTAACACGTGCACTCCTGGTCAGGGTGGACCTGAGAATAACAGCAATTGAGAGATGGTTCTATGCTCCTCACAACCACTCAATCAGAGGTATTGCTGCCGGATGCAGTTTACTGTCATGCCCAAGACCCTACTTGGAGTGAAATAAATTGTTAAAAACTGTGAATTTCTATAAATATTTAGATATTTCGGATTTTAACTGTTAAAATAGCTGTTCTAAAATATTTTTAGATTAGAATAAGTGAAATGAAAGACAAAAAAGTAAATGATTCTAGATTATATTAAGCGTCTTTTCTATTTGGATTTTATTTGTCCAACATCTTTTTTTTTCTGAAAGCTGTTTCTTATTATCCTTTCTCCATCCTTTTTGCAAAAGTCTACTCATTCTCTTTCACTCCCAGTGACTCCTTGCATACAAGTGCCATTATCACCTTATTTGGTGAGAAATAAATTTTAAAAAGTGCGAATATCTATAAATAGTTAAATAGTTAAAGAAGGGTATGTATTTGATTGTGGATTAAATTTGGGGTGTAAAAAAACATACCCTCTTCCATAGAAGATAGAATAAGCGACAACTCTTCCAGTGAAGATATATTTTATAAATTTTATAACGCTGCCCTAAAAACAGTGGCAACAAGTGTCTTCATATCAATATATCAAACATAACAATAATATTAAAAATAAAAATGGAAACAGAAAAATCACTTGGTACACTCCCCCATTTAACCAAATGTTTCAGGCAGTTCCTTAATTCAGTCGACAAACACTTCCCCAGAAATGATCCTCTTTTAAGAATTTTAATAAAAATACACATAAATTAGGCTATAGGTGTATTGATAACCTTCAAAGAATTATCAAAAAGCATAATAATTTTTAAACCCATACAAAAAAACCTAAGTAACAAGCACCATTCTAAAATAACAAAAGATAATGATACAAACACATGCAATTGTAGGAATATGAATGAGTGTCCATCAAAAAACAAGTATCTAACTGACTCTATTGTTTGCCTATACCCTATTTCGACTATTGAAAACTTAGCAATTAAAGATTTAACATCAGTAGCACCAGAAATACCTTTAAGATTAAATAGTATCAACATATGTTATCTTTCTACAATAAGACGTACATAAATAGAACACCCCTTTTTTTCAATGGTTTTGGCACTTAAAAGAAGTCAACAAAACCCCCATGGTAAAATGGAAAATATTTTTTGAAAAAATGGAACTTGTAAATCTTTACATGAGTTATGTTTCCTGTGTTAACAGAAAAAACTCAAATAAAAACACCTCCCAGGTATTTAAATTTCTGTACCTGCTTCACTTTAGTATCCTCAACATTGTGGGCTCCTTTATTTGCTGATGAACATCCATTTGATTTTCTTGTAATTTATACATAATCCTTTACAATTATCAATAAAATATAAGTTATAAGAGACAACGTCATTCAAATAATGTCCTCTCCCTCTCTATCTCTCTTTCTTTGTGTGTGTATATATATATATATATATATATATATATATATATATATATAAGAGTTTGTAAATAAAATGGAAATAAAGAAAACCGTTATGCTAATAATCAGAATAAAAGCAGTTTCTTAGAAATATTTAAAAATGAGGGTTTAAGAATTTGACACATACAGGACATTTTAAATCAAAATAGACGGAGGGGAATTTGTTGTGCAGCATTGAAGCTCAGACCAAACATCAGATTCGTTCTTTGGGTGCAACTTTTTCCAGTCAAACGCTTATGGGTTAAATTTCATAACTCTTTACAATAACTGGCATCCACGAAATTGCATAAATCAAAATTTATTCTTGTTATAATTTTCTGCTGTAGACAATCGAAGCCAGAGGTGAGTTGAGGAGGCAGGCAGTTTAAGCGGCCTGTGCCTTCCTTTTCTCATAGCGGCAAGCAGTTCTCATTTCGGCTATATGAGACCACTGTTTCATAGAATATAAACGATATTTGTCATGCCAATTTTTCACTCAGTGACCCTTTTGTACAGGGTCGTTTGACATACTTTTTGCAAGGATCGAATCACTTTGTTGATAATCGTCCAGAGAATAAAATTTAAAACACTTTCTATAAAATCTTTCAGATGATATTTTTGTAATATATCGGCTGACACTGATATCGCTACAGGTGTTTTCAACTGTTGACTGATTCGACACATCAACGCCTTATGTGTAATTTAATGGTGAAATTTAATTTTCTTGGGAGCATTTAAGTAATAAAAATAGTATATATATTATTCTACTTTCACAATTGAATACATGGTACATGATACTCAGCTTTTGTGCATATACATGTTTGTGCGGACTTTATTACGAAAGGCGACATGTGTTTTATGTTTTAGTTGTACATGTTAGAGCTATACTTTGAAATACAGTTTGATTTCTTTAAGAAATTGTAGGAAATATTTTTAAATTAATGTTATGAACGAGTTTGATTTTTTGTGAGTAGTTAAAACAGATTTATGTGATATCTTCGTATTTTATTAGTATATATTTTATTCAATATAGTTCTAAGCGTGTCGTACAAATTGGAGGTGCTTCTTGCTCTCATATAAGAGGGTGTTATGATAGTTGGTTAGATGGTTGATTTTGTTTAGCAACATATAAAGTCTATGGGTTATATAATGCTGAAAGCTGAATATATTGAACACATTTTTATTGTTTCATCAAAGTTTAATTTACACGCACTTATATGCCTCTCACTACATATAAAATGTATTGTTGGTCATTTACCTTAAAAAAAACTATAGCTTGTTAATCTTAATATTAATATTTGTTGGTAATTTTACTATAAATATATAATGTGATAAGTACCAGCTTGGCGGCTAGACTCAAGTCAATTTCTCACCGACGGGATGTGGCTTCCCTCTATCTTTTCTATAAATATTTTTATGGCTTCGGCTCCGACGAAGTTAAGTCACATTCCCATTCACAGTTAGATTAACCAAATGCAGACGACAATTCTACTCCATTACCTTCTTTTCTCGCACTTCCCGTCTGTGGAACTCTCTTCCATATTCTTACTTTCCTGACGGCTACAACCTCTAGGAATTTAAATGCAATGTCAATACCCATCTCTTAAGCACTTGACTCTAGTTCTTTCTACATCACCCTGTATATATTTTCCTTTCTCTCGACCTTTGCAACTGTCATTACACCTATATTCCCATCCTTCGCTTGCTCCTTTCTCTGACACCATCTGTAACTGGGTTGTCTTTCTCTTTATCACCTCCTAAATAATCTTATGTATCCCCCTGCGCATCAGTGGCATTACCGATTTGCTTGGGGTGAAACTATTAAAAAGAATTCGTATTTTTTTTATACATAAAATCTATTGTTGTTTTTCTCATAAAAATGTATTTTGATACTTTTACAACATTTTGTTTTACTTTGGACTTTAATGGGTACTACCACCGAGTCATCAATAAAGATGAGTAACTTTACATTATTTGGGGTGAATTTAACAAAAAAATAATATATCGTTTTCACGGTGTCTTGAGATAAAAGAACGCAAAGAAAAATCTATGAATAATTTAACAAATTCTATTTGTCTAGTGATGATTATTGGCAACTATAGTAAAACAAACATTTATTAAAAAGTTAACGTATTCGATTCTTTGACACACGACGATTATTGAAAAGAATGTAAGAGAAAAAACATTAAATATTTCAATATTTATTTTCATATTTTCGCGAAGATTGTTAAATAAAAATAGTTAAAGATATTTTTCAAAGATTCATGGCGATATTGTGTAAAACTGGCAAGGAATTGGAAAGAATATTCACTAATAATTTAAGACATTCTTCGGGTGTTAATGGTAAGGATATAAAGAAAGTAATAGTCACATCTAAGCAAAAGAAAAATCTATTAATATATTTAAAGATTCCGTTCAGAAATAAAAAAAATTCACTAATAATTAAAGATATTCTTTGGATCATAATGGTAAAGATATTAAGAAAGTAAGTCACATCTAAGCAAAAGAAAAATCTATTAATATATTTAAAGATTCCGTTCAGAAATAAAAATATTCACTAATAATTAAAGATATTCTTTGGATCATAATGGTAAAGATATTAAGAAAGTAAGTCACATCTAAGCAAAAGAAAAATCTATTAATATATTTAAAGATTCCGTTCAGAAATAAAAATATTCACTAATAATTTAAGATATTCTTTGGATCATAATGGTAAAGATATTAAGAAAGTAAGTCACATCTAAGCAAAAGAAAAATCTATTAATATATTTAAAGATTCCGTTCAGAAATAAAAATATTCACTAATAATTTAAGATATTCTTTGGATCATAATGGTAAAGATATTAAGAAAGTAAGTCACATCTAAGCAAAAGAAAAATCTATTAATATATTTAAAGATTCCGTTCAGAAATAAAAATATTCACTAATAATTAAAGATATTCTTTGGATCATAATGGTAAAGATATTAAGAAAGTAAGTCACATCTAAGCAAAAGAAAAATCTATTAATATATTTAAAGATTCCGTTCAGAAATAAAAATATTCACTAATAATTTAAGATATTCTTTGGATCATAATGGTAAAGATATTAAGAAAGTAAGTCACATCTAAGCAAAAGAAAAATCTATTAATATATTTAAAGATTCCGTTCAGAAATAAAAATATTCACTAATAATTTAAGATATTCTTTGGATCATAATGGTAAAGATATTAAGAAAGTAAGTCACATCTAAGCAAAAGAAAAATCTATTAATATATTTAAAGATTCCGTTCAGAAATAAAAATATTCACTAATAATTAAAGATATTCTTTGGATCATAATGGTAAAGATATTAAGAAAGTAAGTCACATCTAAGCAAAAGAAAAATCTATTAATATATTTAAAGATTCCGTTCAGAAATAAAAATATTCACTAATAATTTAAGATATTCTTTGGATCATAATGGTAAAGATATTAAGAAAGTAAGTCACATCTAAGCAAAAGAAAAATCTATCAATATATTTAAAGATTCCGTTCAGAAATAAAAATATTCACTAATAATTAAAGATATTCTTTGGATCATAATGGTAAAGATATTAAGAAAGTAAGTCACATCTAAGCAAAAGAAAAATCTATTAATATATTTAAAGATTCCGTTCAGAAATAAAAATATTCACTAATAATTTAAGATATTCTTTGGATCATAATGGTAAAGATATTAAGAAAGTAAGTCACATCTAAGCAAAAGAAAAATCTATTAATATATTTAAAGATTCCGTTCAAAAATAAAACTATTCACTAATAATATATTCCGTTCAAAAATAAAAATATTCACTAATAATTTAAGATATTCTTTGGATCATAATGGTAAAGATATTAAGAAAGTAATAGTCACATCTAAACACAAGAAAAATGTATTAATATATTTAAAGATTCCGTTCAAAAATAAAAATATTCACTAATAATTTAAGATATTCTTTGGATCATAATGGTAAAGATATTAAGAAAGTAATAGTCACATCTAAGCAAAAGAAAAATCTATTAATATATTTAAAGATTCCGTTCAAAAATAAAAATATTCACTAATAATATATTCCGTTCAAAAATAAAAATATTCACTAATAATATATTCCGTTCAAAAATAAAAATATTCACTAATAATATATTCCGTTCAAAAATAAAAATATTCACTAATAATTTAAGATATTCTTTGGATCATAATGGTAAAGATATTAAGAAAGTAATAGTCACATCTAAGCAAAAGAAAAATCTATTAATATATTTAAAGATTCCGTTCAAAAATAAAAATATTCACTAATAATATATTCCGTTCAAAAATAAAAATATTCACTAATAATATATTCCGTTCAAAAATAAAAATATTCACTAATAATATATTCCGTTCAAAAATAAAAATATTCACTAATAATTTAAGATATTCTTTGGATCATAATGGTAAAGATATTAAGAAAGTAATAGTCACATCTAAGCAAAAGAAAAATCTATTAATATATTTAAAGATTCCGTTCAAAAATAAAAATATTCACTAATAATATATTCCGTTCAAAAATAAAAATATTCACTAATAATATATTCCGTTCAAAAATAAAAATATTCACGAATAATATATTCCGTTCAAAAATAAAAATATTCACTAATAATTTAAGATATTCTTTGGATCATAATGGTAAAGATATTAAGAAAGTAATATTCACATCTAAGCACAAGAAAAATCTATTAATATATTTAAAGATTCTGTTCAAAACCACACATAAGAATATTCACTGATAATTTAAGATATTCTTCGGATGTTATTGGTTAGGATAATAAGAAAGTAATAGTCACAGCGTGATAGATATTCTTTGGATGATAATGGTATTCTTCAGATGATAATCGTAATATTAATCCTCACCTTGTAATGACCGAGGTGCCAAAATTACGTTTGGTTGAATTTTTTTTTTTTTAATTCTGCTTAAACATTTTTTTATATTTTTCTAACATTTTCTTTTTGCTTTAGACTATAACGGGAACTACCACCCGGGTTAGGGTAGACCTGAGAACAGCATCAATAAAGTGGTGGTTTTATTATCCTCAAAGTCTTCAGTTTCTTGTTCAAAGGATTTGAGATAGTTTATCGTCTTACTGCTTGAACCAAAAGAGAATTAAAGATGAGAGAGAGAGAGAGCAAAAATATTGTGGAGTATTTTTCGCACTTAAGGTTATGCTATATCTGTTGCTAATCGAATTAACGTACCCAGAATGTTAGGAATTTGTTAATCTTCCACTGAAAGCTGACTCCTTAGTATCCGGCTAACTGCCGAGTAATATCAACTGCCTAGTAGTTCTACTGAACTCTTATAGAACTCCCATGAACTTCCAAAGAACTTCTTGTTAACTCTTATTAATATAGGAGGGAGAGACCATTATCTGAGGAATAGGTGTGTTTCCCCATAACAAAAAATATGCTTTCCTTTTAAATGGTAGAATGATATAGATTTTCTCACTGTGAAAACATTTTCACCAAAGTCTCTCCAACGAGCGAAACTATTGCCTCAATCATTGCGTGAAATGCTTGTCAGCTGTGTGGGAAATTGTTTATTTGTATTGAGAGCGAAATACAAAAAGCAGAAATCCCTACACCAGCAGTGCGGTGAGAGAATTAATTTGCTGTGCATTGTGTAGCAAAGTAAGCCAGCAACGGCATCGGCATAAATTCAATAAAGATTTCAATTAATAAAACATTCCTTTTTCATTCTTTACCATTGTGAGTATGTCGCTAACATTTTCCCCCAGAAACCTTGTTTCGTTTATCTCAGAAAGTAACACGAACTTTAAACATTTTCATCATTTCACCATTCTGGGAAAGTGGGTTCTTTGGAAAACAGGACTATCCCAAAATTTTCCAGGGATTTTGTAGCCTGATCAATTAATATTTCTAAATGAAAATGTAAAAGTAAGAAGTGATCTCTGTTGTGAACTATTTGAATTAATTTTATTCGAATGTCTTGCCGTGAATCATGCTAACAGTAAACGAATGAGAGGTAACACACGACAATGGAAGTGAAATGAAAAAGGATTCATTTATGTTTTCGTTTCCGGCGATATACAAAGAGGATTACATAGATCGTTTTGGGAAACCACTGCGTACGTACGAGTGGATATTGCAAGGCATATTCGCATTTGTACAACACCCTTAGAGTCTACTTATGGTTTACTATCAGTATAGCCCGGCGTTGCTCGGGTGTAATGAAAGCTTTAAAACTAATCCATGGTCCTGGAGCTCAGACTCTTTGGACGTTGGCACGAAAGACTATAAAGCAATAGTTGTTTCCAGTTAAAGCGAAACCTTAGACTGAAAGAAAAATGAATGGATGTAAGTTAAATTTTGATTTCCTGATATCGATATCAAATAAGGTTTTTTCGTCGTAAACTGAATCTTGAAGACTAAATAAGTCCTCTGAGTAAATGGTATCATGACTGAGACTAAGAATTACAATTATACCTACTTAGAGCCAAACCCGAAGCAAAAACTAAAATAAAAATGTTTGAAAAAAATATAGACATACAGTAAGTTAAACAGATATACACAAACATCTTGCCTTTTATATATATTATCGATTTTCTGCACTATTTTAAGCACTGCAACTTTGAAACTTCTGAATATCGTTTCTTATGTCTTTGTCTATGAGTGTATCAATTTTTTTGTGTTTTTCGTGTTTCAGTGGGTAGTTGTCTTTAAATATTACATGACCAATAAGGAAATGATAGGTCATAAATGACGGTTCCATGGATGAAGCTTCTTACCGTTGATAAGAATTGATAATAGTTTATATGGTGTGGGACAGAAACTAGTGTTTGATGCTGAGTGTTTTTTTTATTGGTCTTGAAATATAGTTATAGTTTGAACATACGGGGTAGGCCTAAAATTAAGGCACTTTGACTCGATTGAATGGTGATCGTCGGTGCGGGGATACAAAAATCAAACCGGCGAAGAAACTTAAATACATGAGAGGTGTTCTAACAGAGGAAGGAGTGTGCAACACTGACATTGGCATGACCAAGGACCCATTCCTGAAGCTAAGCAGAGTATTTAGTACAGGAAAACTTCGTTTGAAACTAAACAAAAAAGACTGATACAATATTATGTGATGTCTGTGCTTTTATATGGCAGAGAATGCTGATAAATACTATTAAAGATAAAGGAAAGACTTGAAGTAACCGAAATGTGGTTCTACAGAAGGGTGTTGAGAATACCATGGATCAAACATGTGAGGAACCATGAGGTTTTGAAAAGGATGGAAATGAAAAGAAAACTTATACTTAACATATTTAAACTTAACTTTCTGAGACACTTAATGAGGAAGGAGAGCTTGGAGAATATGATACTCACAGTGAAGATAGATAGAAAGGGAGAGACGATGAAAGAATGGGTTTAAGCAAGTGGGTGGCAGGACAGATGGGATAAATAACAAAAGAAAAAGTTGGTTGCTTTCTGGCATATCAACCTCGGCGGGTCATTTATTGCCAAATATTTTTTGTACCTTTTTCTATCAACAATTTATTGTCGTTTTTATATAAGTTTTTGTGTCTAGTAATATTTTTTTTTCTTTTCGTGTATAAAGATTCATTCGGATTTGTTTTTAAAGGCAGGGTCCCCAAGTCCTACCCTGTTATTTAACTCATAACTGGAGGGAAGAGATGGATTAATATCTTTCCCAAGGGTCAGTCAGTTAGTTAAGTGCCATACGTGATACACGCTTGGGGAATCATGTCCCGAAAGAGACATGACTGACTGGGCAGAAGATTATCCCGCAGTAGGTTGCCATTGCTTTCTGCGGTAGATTGGTTGCCGACCAAGGCTATAGAACCCAATCTGTCCTGTTATTTAACTCATAACTGGAAGGAAGAGACGGATTAATACCTTTCCCAAGGGTATTTGCGCGTAAGTGAATGCAATGAATTCAGTTGGAATTCGAACTCGACTCCACGATTTCTCGTTCCGAGCCGATATCCAATGCACCACAAAAAGTGCTTAAGTGAATGCAGGGTATTCAACTGGAATTCGAACTTGGTTCACCGATTTCTCTTTCCGAGCCGATATCCACTGCACCACAACGCACATCCGTCACTAAACGCTTACAGCACCGGGTATTCCCAAGCGGTCATCCATCAAAGTACTGACCAGGCTCAACGTTGCTTAACTTCGGCGATCGAGCGAGAACCGGTGTATTCACTGTGATATGGCCGTAAGCAAAAAGAAAAGGTGTTAAGAGGTAAAAATGATAGGTGCATGTAAAAGGCTATGATCGCCTACTTCCTGAAGGCACACGGAAGAAGAGGGGTAAGCTTTGATGGACTACGTTAAGTAACTAAATTTTTTTTTATTCAAAGCTTTGAGATTTTTAATACGGACATAAGAGAATATGCATGAATAATTTCGAGCATTCTGTTCATGGACGTTCAAAGATAAATGGTGAAGAAAGATAAAAATGAATGAGTGTTTTAAAGACATCCTTTTATTATCTCGCGATAATTATTAGAAACGAAAGTAAGAAAAAATACTTAGAATAATTATTGGGATTTTGTTCAAAGAATCAGGAAACTTTTAGAGAGATAAATAAGAAACAAATCGAATAAGAAATTTAAGGATTCCGATCAGAGCTTTACAAGAGTTATAGATGTCAGTTAGACAGAAATCAAATATTAAGAAATCTGATCCGAACATTACGAAAAGCAACGTGGATCTAAGTTAGAGGAAAGTGGAATAATAATTTTACGGGATTCCGATAAGAGTATCTTACAAATTATTTCAAATCTAAGCAAAAGAAAATCCATTAATAAATTTAAGGATTCACACATAAGCAACAGAGTCAGTCAGTTAAGTGCCATACGTGATACACGCTTGGGAGATCATGTCTCGAAAGAGACATGACTGACTGGGCAGAAGATTATCCCGCAGTAGGTTGCCATTACTTTCTGCAGTAGACTGGTTGCCGAATCAGTCTTCTTATTTAACCAAAAACTGGAGGGAAGAGACGGATTAATACCTTCCCCAAGGGTATTTGCGCGTAAGTGAATGCAAGGAATTCAACTGGAATTTGAACTCGGCTTCCCGATTTCTCGTTCCCAGCCGATATCCACTGCACCACAAAGCAACAGAGTAATTATTCTTAATAATAAATAGAGCGGCTGAAAATTGTTTTTCAGCCGCTCTACTTATTATTAAGCAACAGAGTAAGCCGATAAAATGCAACCGTAACTTCTACTCCAACAGTTTCTTTTCTTGCACTTCCCGACTGTGGAATTCTCTTCCACATGACTGCTTCCCCGACGGCTACAATCTCCAGGTGCTTAAATGTAAGGTCAATAGACACCTCCTAACAAACTAACTTCCATTCTTTCAAACAGTCTTCCCACCCACCCATCTATCTATCACCCCCACTTCTGACATTTCCTATATCTAACCACTCTTTCTATTTACCTTCCCCTATGTAGCCCCAAGCTCAATAGTGGCAGTGGAATGCCTTGCTTAGGGTGAAATGATTAAAAAAAAAATTTAATAATAATTGTGTCTACAGTGTTTGTTTGTGTGTGTGTGTGTGTGTGTGTTTTTTTTCATAGTCATCTTTCTCTTGTTTGTCTCCAATCATCTTCGAGAGATTTGTCGTCTGTACCGCGATCGCCGAAGAGCCATGATTCTCCCTGCTCGAGAGACACAATCTCATGCAGTCCCGAGTAGCTGCAAAGACCGGTGAAGGGCAGACGTAAATACAGATGTGGCATGTAACGGCCTGCCCCAATGATACTGATGTAGCTGTGTCCTTTCACAGTTTCTTCTTCCTCCCTGTTTTCTTAGCTTTTTCCTCTGAATCCATGTTAATCTCGTGTGTCAACAGCTCACGGCCGATTGATCGCTGGCATTAAAATAAGGGGTTGAGTAATCTTTCTACAGGTGACAGTGATGCTATTGAACGATATTAAGACTTTGTTTACTAAGCTGATACGCTATCGTCATTTATTGAAGTTGAATTGAAGAGATAACCTCATTATCTAAATTTCTCGGAAAAAAAAGTCATTATTATTTACATTCGGAATTCTTCATATTTATCTTACAGTAAAATAGCTTAATTGATTAAATCGTTTGTTCGAGAATTTGATGATATAGTAATTACGAGTTCAATCCCTGGGTATGTTATCACAGTCTAAAATTCAGTGAAAACAGGACAATCAATAATTGAGCAATACTAAAAAAGTACAGCTTGGGATATCCCTAGACATAAGATAGCGAAGCGTTAAAAATCTATCCCGTAGATTTAATAAAGAATTTAGTTCGAAATTTTCTGTAGGTTATTTATCTATGCTTATAAGTTCACGTCAAACAAGCCACCATGGTTTTATGAGCGTGAAAAAATCCGAGAATGACATTATTTAGGAGGGAGGACAATAATATCTTTTTTAACGATTCAGACGATTTACATAATATTTAAACTGGTGAAGGTAAAATTTGGTTGTAAGCCTGTTGTGGAGTTCTGGTGAAACTTTGCCGCAAAATTGTAGTAACCGTTTTGGCCGGAAGTAAAAGACGGAACACAGGCGGTAAAAAACAGTGTATTAGTATTACAAGAAACAAGACATTTTATTAAAAAAAGTGTCAATAATAACTAACTAGACATAACTCCGAAGGTATTATTATGCTGCTTATTGCCTGACTAGGAGCTGGCGTCCACTGTTGTTAGCTGCTTCCGTTATCTGCACTCGTTAACTGCCCCTCGGAAGTCACTCAGATATTCATCTATAACAAGGGGAAGAGTTCATTCCTCATAAAAGGGCATCATAACAAAGGCAAAAGAGTCCTACAAGATAGAAATGTTAGAGGAAAAACTGTCAGCATAAAACCTATCATTACATCTAATAATTTCAAACTATAAAATGATGAGATTTAACTGCCAGTCTAGTAGAGCGTTCAAGTTCGTAAAATCGAGGTACCAAAGAAGAAATCTCATCAGAATAATTACCGTGAAAATTCTACAGATAATACAAAGGGACACTACATTACGGCAGTGGGAAAGTAATTGATGCCGAGACGACATATAATATCTGGTAACATCGTCATTCTTCTTTATAATCTGTTAAACACATCTAAATACATATAAGAAGCAACAGATCTCATGTAACTGTAATATTCAATGCATGGGTGAATAGTATATTCATCAAATTACCAGATACATTCTGGCGAGGAAAAAGAAATGCGTAAAACAACGCAGTAGAAAGGACATTATAAACTGCAAATTTAGTAATTGATTCAATATAGCCGTTCCAGTTCATATAACTAGAAAACGTTAACCATAAAAGGAAAGAAACGATTATCTCAGACAATTAACAAACATTAATCAAATTAAAAATCAATTATTAATTGATTGTTCAAAGTCTGTCTTGAATATTATTGAAAACAGGATTAAGAGAAACAACCATTAATAATTTAAGGGAATTCGTTCATGGCTTCTGAATATGCAGGTATCGAGGAGATTATTAGGACAGTAAGTGGAATCGGATTTCCATGTTTAAATTTAGTTGGAATAACTTTCGCACAAATAATTTTGAGAAATGCTTGGATCAATTTTTGCACGCCCTATCTATGGGTCAAATGGCTGGGTAGGTCAGACTCTCTAGACTTGCTTGGCAAACATTATAGAAAAAGGTTAATTCTGAATTAAGAACTGGTTGAATGTGGGTTTGTCATCTATACCTACTCGCTAAAGAAAACACATCAGCATCACTAGAGTGATTAGGCTGTGTTCTTTTACTTCTCGGAGAAGGAGAAACTAAAGCGGATACTCACTAATTCTGTAAAAACTATTGAGAAAGATTTTTTTTAATCTTTTCACCTCGAGCAAGGCATTCCACTGCCACTATTGCGCAGGGGGTTACATAGGAGGGAAGTGCTGAGAAAAGATGGTTAGATATGTCAGAAGGAGGATGATAGACGGGTAAGGATACCGAGAATGAGGGTTGGGTAGATGGTGAGAGTGTTTGAGAGAATAGATGCAAGTTAGTGTGATAGGATATGTCTATTGACCTTACATTTAAACTCCTGGAGATTGTAGCTGTCGGGGAAGCAGGTATGTGGAATTCCCTTCCACAGGCGGGAAGTACGAGAAAAGAAGCTGTTGGAGTAAAAATTACGGTTACATCTTATCTGTTTCACTGTAAACGGGTGGGACCTAGTTGCTAATCTAGTATCTCGTTGATAATCTAGTATCATCGGCACCAATGATCTAAGTTCATCGGAGCAGAAACCGTGAAAGTATTTATAGAAGAGGTACATGGAAGCAACGTCACGCCGGTGAGAGAGTGGTTGCAGCCTGTCTGCCAAGTCAGTATCGATCACATTACAGATTCTCCGTTGTATTTTGTCAAGTAGCCCGAGGAGAGTAGCAGGGGCACCCGACCAGATGTGGCAGCAGTATTCAATACACGGACGGATGGTAGATTTATATATGTGCTGGATATATTCAGACAAAAAAACTTCCGGGCCCTGCACAGAGAAGCGACTTTCATAGCAGCGGATTTAGCAATGGATTCGATATAGTCATTCCATTTGAGGTCCGCCGAGAGTGGAAGGCCAAGGAGGCGTAGTGTTTTACTCTCTGAGAGGTAAGCTTGTTCCATATTAATGGGAGGTAGGTGCGATAGTCTTTGATGGTTAATTGATAGATAGCAGCTTCGTTTTGGAAACATTGGAGCTTACGAGCCATTTCCTACCCCAGTCCACTACGGATTGGAGGTCCTTTTCAAGCTCGGCAGCGAGGTTGGCTTTGTCGCCCACACTAGATTTTTGATCGAGGCGAGAGTAAATTGTGGTGTCATCGGCGTACATGCCTACTTGGGATCTAATGGCATGGGGGAGATCTTTAATGTAAATCAGAAACAGCGTGGGACCTAGGAGGGACGCCCGCGTTCGTATGCTAATTTTGGGAGGCATGTCCGTTTAATGCTACCTTCAATGTGCGGTTAGAGAGGAATGACTGGATTAGTTCAAACATATGTCCAGTTATACCATAGCTCCGCAGTTTGCATAAAAGGCCAACATGCCAGACTTTATCGAACGCCTTGGAGATATCCAAGGCAATTTTCGGGCTTCGCCATTCTTGTATATGTACTCGGTGATAGTCGTTAGCATATCAGCAGTAGACCTGGTGAAGCGGAAAACATACTGTTTGTCCGAGAGAAGCCTGTGGGCCGTGAGATGCTGAATCACGTCGGCGTTGATAATGGCTTCAAAAACTTTGCCAAAGTTCGGAAAGAGGCTGATAGGGTGGTAATTAGCAGGGTCTGAGGCTTCGCTAGTATTCTCAAATATAGGAACTACAGAGGAGGACTTCCATCAGGCATGAAAGGAGGAAGCAGACTGGCAGAAGTTATAGAGTTTAGAGAGAAGACAGAGGAGAGTTCTGGGGCACATTTCTTCAGGACTATGATTGGGATTCCGTACCCACAGCTCTCTTTGTGGGGGTCAAGTTTTGAGATTATTTTAGAGACCAGCGAGGGTGTAATGTGGACGTTATTCAGTTGAGCCTCAGTTCGAGGTGGGAAGTCAGGTGACGAATCCAGTATCCAATTGTGGAGAATCTACGAGCAAAGCATTCAGCCTTTGCCGCTGAGGAGGTGAGGACCTCAAATTCATTGATTAATGTGGGTATTGAAGTCTTACTCTTGTTGAGCTCGCTTTTGCAGAGTCGCCAGTAATCTTTGGCGCCGACCTTACAGAATGCTATGCGCTGCTTCATTCTGGCTGCAAGCACCATCTTAGCTTCGTTCAGTATCTTTTTACACTTATTACGAGGTGAGGCGAAAAGGCAACTGTTTGGTTCGACGTGTGGCTTCGATAGAGCCAGAAGAAATTATTCCGATGGGCAATGGCGACCGAGTAAGCGGGCGAAACCCAGGTAGACGAATTTGATTTAAGCTGGAATTTCCTGGCAGGGATCAAAGCATCGATGCCAGCCTTAACCCAAGAGGAGACCTCGGACGCACAAGAAGACCGGGAAGACCGAAGACGTGGTTCAAAGGGACGTTACAGAGGAAGTCTGGGAACGAATCCCAGTCTGCTCTCTGGTAGCAGTAGGATATTCTGCTGGTCTGGGTTTCTTGAGTAGTGTGAGAGTGGATTGAGATGTTGACGGAAACTACGGCGTAGTCAGAGTTTCCGAGAGGCCAGAGCTGCCTGGTAGTGCAAGAGTCTGGGATGGAAGTGAAGTAGAGGTCTAGTAAAGAGTCCCTTCCGTTAGGGTTATTAGAGAAACGCGTGGGGAAGGCCACCGGTTGCGTAAGAGCTTAGGTTATTGAAACATTCATGGTGTGGACCCCAGAAAGGTTGGTGATAGAGTTTTCCAGCCACTCGGCGTGGTGGGCGTTAAAGTCACCAAACACAAATATATGGGCAGATGGATGAGAAGAAATGGCCTTGTCGATATTGATAGAGATGCTATCAAGTACCGAACAGAGGAGTAGAGGAAGAAGAGATAGCTAAGAGAGCTTAGAAGTGAGAGACGGAAGCACAAGAAAGAATGATCCAGGGATTCAAGAGATGTTACCATGGCTAGAGGGTGGTGTTCGCTGACATAAACACCAAGCCCATGCATATGGACATTGGAGTCCTTCCTGAAGAGGGGAATGTAACCAGGAATGGTAAACTCAGAGGAGGGGATAGAAGGGTCAAGGTTAGTCTCACATATAGCTAAGATGTCGGATGAGTTAGTTTGGAGGAAAGATTCTACGCTGTTTTTTTATATGTACTTATTAACCATTTTCAGGTTATTTAAAGCCAGGAAATATTTTAGATTGTAAGGAAATTTTCTTTTTTTATTAATAATTCTTTAGAGATACAACTTAACGTTCTCTTTCTCTCTCTCTCTGTCTCTCTCTGTCTCTGTCTCTGTCTCTCTCTATCTCTATCTCACAGTATATATATATATACAGACATTGTTGGCTCCTGACTCCGCTACATAGAATAATAATTATCATGGCGGTTTTCATGTTTTTCACCTTATATAAACCTAGAAGATATTAAGCGTCTTATACGCTTTAAAATCCGAAATATACATTGATTGATTTATTTTACGGTTTATTCTTTTGCAAGTCCGGTAAATTCAGAACATTTCTTAGATAAATATATTGAGTGCATGGTCATCAGCAAAAGATACAACCCAAAATGCCAAATACAGGTGGGGGATAACAGAATCAAACAAGTCCAAGAATTTAAGTACCTAGGAAGTGTTCTAACAGGAGATGGAAAGTGCGACACGGAGATCCGAAGGCGAATTGGCATGGCAAAGGACGCGTTCCAGAAGATGAGCAAAATACTAACACACAGGAAGATCTCAATAGAAACGAAGAAAAGAGTGCTAGACTGCTACGTGATGTCAGTTCTTCAGTACGGCTGTGAATGCTGGACAATATCATCGAAAATGAGGACAAAACTGGAAGCGGCCGAAATGTGGTTCTACAGAAGGATGCTACGGATATCGTGGACTGAGCATACAAGCAACGACGAGGTGTTAGAAAGAATGGCAACAAAAAGGAAATTGATGCTGAGCATCAGGAAGAGACAACTGAAGTTCCTGGGACATGCAATGAGGAAGGAAAGCCTGGAGAACCTGATACTGACTGGTCAGATAAAAGGAAGGAGAGACAGAGGAAGGCAGCGGATAACATATTTGCAGGGCCTGATCAGGTGGATGACGGAACGGGGGTTGCCAGGAGCAACAGGAGCAAACATACTAAGAGCCACAAGAGATAGGGAGACGTGGAGATCCATGATCGCCTACGTCCTGAAGGGACAGGGCACATAGAAGAAGAAGAAGAACGATTTACTGATACTAGTCCTACTAATTAACCCTTAGTTGATGGAAAAAGAGGTGGATGAAATCATTCACGAAAGTTATTTGCTCGTAAGATAAAATAACGATGTCTGCTGGAATTGGAACTCGGATTTTCAATTAACTATTTTTCTAGCTATTTCTCAATTTACCAGCCGCACATCCCAACACCTGATATTTCTAAGCGGTCACATATCTAGGTACTGATGGGGCCCAATTTGGCTTAACTTCATTAATACTACGGCAACCGATGTTTCAATGTGATGCGTTTTTTAGCCTTATATTTTTCAAAATGTCAGCACTAAAAGAAATATGTATTGATATTTTAAGGACGTCTTCTTGTAATCCTATACGAAAAATTAAAGAAGAAAGTAAGAAAATCATTAGTAATTTACGGGATTCCATCAATAGTCTCGCAAAGATTATTGATGGCGGCAGTAACATAAAAAAATCCATGAATCGTTTCAGAGTTTTACTTTCTATTCGTTAAGAGATTACTGCAATGTAAAGATGAAAAACAAAACAAAAAAAATAGTTACCATAAATAATAATTCAGACATTCTCTTCATAGACTCACGAAGAGCATTGAAACTTAAAATATGTAACTAAATTTATAATTGAAGATATTCTGTTGAAAGGAGGATGAAGAACATTAGATGCTGTGTCTTTGGAAATTTAAGATATTCTTTTTAAAATCTCTCGAAGATGTATTGCAGGTGAAAGTAAAAGAAAAAAATTATTAATTACTTAAAATATTCCGGTCATAATCACACACAGATAATTTGAGACACAAGTAAGTGAAATTACATTAATAATTTAATGGGTTCTGTTATTAGCTGTTCGAATATAATTTGAGTGGAAGTAAAAGAAATTGTAATTGATAATTTACGACATTCACTTCATATACTGAGGAAATAATAGATATGAATTCAAGGAGGAAATAGATTTAAAAAATTTATTCGGTTCATAGTCTTAGAAAGATTTCCAAGGAAGAGAAAAAAGACATTAACAATCCTAAGCCTATGCTGTTCATAATTTCTCTCAATTACAGTCCAGAAAATAAAAGATAGACATTAACCATTTAGGCTATTCTGTTTATCAACACTCGAAGATTATTGGGAATAAAAGCAACAATAATGGTTTACTAATTGAAAAATAAAATTAAGTCATTCAAATATTATCGAGAATAGCATTGAAAAGTCAAATCTCCAGAAATGATTATTGTCATCCTGTTCATATCCCGTTCGAAGATGGTTGGAGAATGAATTAATAAAAAAAAAATAATTCTCTTCTTTCAACCCAAGTCCCTTTATGACTTGGTCGATCATTGATTTTCTTAATTATTTGTTGCTCTTAAGAATTTAATAATTTCAGACATTTGTTATAGCCGCTATACTGCTTGTTCTAAACAGATAATTGAATCAGGTAAATGATGGAACAAAGCCTAAATAATTAATGGTCCCTTCAAAATTATTAAATTCGATTATTAATATCACAAACTTTAGTAATTTAATATATTTATTCATAGTCGCTCAAAGTTATGGAGACAAATGCTATATAGCAATGCATTTTCAAAAAAAAGTAGTAGCAAAGTATTTTCAAAAAATAAATTAATAATATTCCCAATAGAATTAAATTTCGGCATTAAATGATCCATAAGGAATTGATATGTCGTTAAAAAACAAAATTATTTATAATCTTGAAGTTCATTGGAAGTGTGAGAAGGAGAAAAATCCATTAATAATTTGATGGTTTCATTTTATAATTCTGAAAATTATTATAGCTGAAATTAAATGAAATGTTCTTTAATAATTTTATGCCTTATATAAAAAAAAACATCGAAAATGATACATGAGAAGCATCTATTTTACATTTTTATATATTTCATTCAAAGCTTCTCGAATGTTATTGCGGAGAAAGCAAGCGGAACACGCTCGAAATAATTAAAGATTAATTCTTGCTCCTAGTTTCTCAAACATTATTAGAAGAATAACAATAGTGGAAAATACAATAATTTATGGATTTCATATAATTACCGGTTTCATAGTAGGCGAAATTCACAGTCTCGAATTTTAATGAATAAGAATGTAGGTAAAAAAACACATTACATATGCGATCGATTTCGTTCGAGGCTAGTATTATGTTGTTCGATAAATAATGTCCGGTTTTAGAATATTTTTTTTTTACATGTATTAATGCATTTAAACAATGTAAATCAGACAAAAAAGGACCTGTAAACATCTGTACCTGCTATCGGGTTTTAATATTATTTTACGCCTTAGCGATAAAAAAATATATACAGGTTTATGTAGAAGGAATTTTTGTATGCAGTTTCACCATCTTTTTGCAACAGAATAACTTTTAGTTTAAAAATTTCTCAAAAAAACTTCTGTGCAAAAAAGGGATTAAGGAAAAGGGATTAAGAAAAGGGATTAAGGAAAAGGGATTAAGAAAAGGGATTAAGGAAATATGATAAAGTGCTAAGCTTATCATAAATGTGGTACAAGGCCGCAAACATGGAGCACCTACTGAGGATCAAACTTATTAAGCTCAGCTTAAAAGTGACCCAAGGGAGAAAGTATAAAACAACCAAAGATGACCGAAGTCGCTACTCAGTCATAATGATTTAGCAATGATTTAGTAATGATTTAAAGCTCAGCTTAAAAGTGACCTAAGGCAGAAAGTATAAGACAACCAAAGATGACCGAAGTCGCTACTCAGTCGTAATGATTTAGCAATGATTTAGTAATGATTTGAAGCTCAGCTTAAAAGTGACCCAAGGCAGAAAGTATAAGACAACCAAAGATGACCGAAGTCGCTACTCAGTCGTAATGATTTAGCAATGATTTAGTAATGATTTGAAGCTCAGCTTAAAAGTGACCCAAGGCAGAAAGTATAAGACAACCAAAGATGACCGAAGTCGCTACTCAGTCGTAATGATTTAGCAATGATTTAGTAATGATTTGAAGCTCAGCTTAAAAGTGACCCAAGGCAGAAAGTATAAGACAACCAAAGATAACCGAAGTCGCTACTCAGTCGGAATGATTTAGCAATGAATTAGTAATGGTTTGAAGCTCAGCTTAAAAGTGACCCAAGGCAGAAAGTATAAGACAACCAATGAAGACCGAAGTCGCTACTCGGTCGTAATGATTTTAGCAACGTTACTGCCTTGCTTGGGGTGATATGATTAAAAAGAAATTCTGAGTCTTTTGAATTCAGCGTCAGATCGTTTTTGACAACTGGTTATGATAGTCGTTTCGTACCACTTCATAATTTAACATTTATTTCTGGGATTGTCAGTATCTTGGTAATATTTCGAAATTACTGGTTCTTATCTTGCTTGTTACTGTAGACAGAAAGGTGTGTCTGTAATCGATCTATATCAACCAATATTAGAATTATAATTCAAAATACTGCCAACATATATATGCGTAGTTGATATGCCGTTAAACAAACCAAACTAGACCCATCATTGTCATGAATCAGAACTGGGCTTTGTCAATTAATCAGTGCCAGTTGCATTTTGATTAACTGACAGCACATTTCATTCTTTTGCTCATAGTAATCCCCATCAGTAATGCTCTGGTTAGAATCCAGAAGATTTTAATGAATAACGCTAATGGCAAACCACCAGACAGTCATCATGTATTTTCTGTTGGTGAAATTTGTGTGTTAGAAAGTTTTTGGGTCCTTCATCACGATCAACTCATTGATCCAATCATTTACGATTGTCACAAAGTGTCTATTCCTTATCACAAATCTTTATTCCATCGATAAATGAATCATTCAAATTTCGCGGATGCAACCTCGAACACTCTTTAAAACGATAATCTCTTTCACTATCACCAAGTTCATGTGGAACTCATTGAGTTCCTTTACCTTCAAATGTTCTTGAGATGGTTCAACTAAAGCTTTAAGATGCTGAGTATCAAATTGAAGTTGGGCGTCTTCTAGCAATTTGATCTAAAAGACAAAGCGCCGTCCTTTCCGGTCGCAAATGCATATTTTACCCTTTTATTAGTGTTTCCAGCAATTTGAGAAGCAAGCAACAAAACTGGAGCTCTTGCACAAAAAGTAAACGCATTTCTTCTCTTCTGTTCCTGTTGAGGAGTATAAAATCTCTTGAGTTAAATTCTTAAAGCCATTGATATAGTATCGAAAATGAAAACACTTTAATCATTAGTAATGTATAATACATTTTATATGAAACTATTATAACTATATATTAGAACATAAATGGATATTTTATTCCAAAATCGGACATAATTTTCCGAACAACATAATACATATTAGGTGGAGACAAACACAAGAGAATATATATTTACAAGATATTTTTGAATACTATTCGTAGATTATTGACGACATTATTAAATTTCAATAATGTCTTCAGAATTCATCTCCATAATTTCTAGCGGTTTATCGCTGGCAAAAGTAAGAAAAATACATTAACAATTTTATGGATTATAGACATCTCGAATATTATTTACACTATTTACATTCATTTTTGTTGCCCTATTCAAGACGTTTCGGCAGTTGTACGCTCCAGCCTTCATCAGGTGATTGAAATTTCGAACTTAAAACTGTATTTCATTCACCGGAGTAGTTTGTTCCAGTTTTACGAGCCACAAGTGTTACCTCCCTTTAACTCAACACTATGTTTTTTGTTCACCTCGGTTGTAGCTATTGAATTTACAACTCTTTTGGTCAAGCATTGGATTCAACCAACGTTTTTTATACACTGGGTCATATATCATATTACAGTTTGCTACTTATTGTAATTTTTTTCTTTAGAAATCTGTATTGCATGTTCCCTTATTATATTCATTACTATGCATATTCAAATTTGGAGATTTTTGTGATCCAGCATATGTGCTGCTTCCTTAACTTTCCGTATTTTCCTGTGATGTTTGCTGTTTATTATTTCATAGTTTATCGCACAGGGAGCGTTTATTTTTTTTTTTTTATTCTTCTCCTGTTACGGCTTTGCGATGTGGAGACACGGATTGTTTCTCTTTTCTATTTCTTACCACAGCTGCCTAGTATAATGTACATCTTCTTCTATGTACCCTGTCCCTTCAGGACGTAGGCGATCATAGTTCTCCACGTCTCCCTATCCCTTGTGGTTCTTAGTATGTTTGCTCCTGTTACACCTCGCAAACCCCCATTCCGTCATCCACCTTCAAATATGTTATTCGCTGCCTTCCTCTGTCTCTTTTTCCTTCTATCTGGCCTGTCAGTATCAGGTTATCCAAGATCTCCTTCCTCCTAGCATGTCCCAGGAACTTTAGTTGTCTCTTCCTGATACTCAATATTAATTTCCTTTTTGTTGCCATTCTTTCCAACACTTCATCGTTGCTTGCATGCTCAGTCCACTATATCCGCCACATCCTTCTGTAGAACCACATTTCCGCTGCTTCAAGTTTTGTCCTGATTTTCGATGTTATTGTCCGGCATGCATTGCCGTATTGAAGAACTGACATCACATAGCAATCCAGCACTCTTTTCTTTGTTTCTAGTGAAACTTTCCTGTATGTTAGTACTTTACTCAGTTTCTGGAACGCGTCCTTTGCCATGCCAATTCGCCTTCGAATCTCTGTGTCGCACTTTCCATTTCCTGTTAGAACACTTCCTAGGTATTTAAATGTTTGTACTTGCTTGATTCTGGTATCCCCCACCTGTATTTGGCATTTTGGGTTGCACCTTTTGCTGATAACCATGCATTCAGTTTTCTTAAAGTTTATTTGTAGTCCTTTTCTGTCACTCTC